>JBBPBT010000487.1:319777-335397 GCA_037974875.1 Cicer bijugum
TGACTATATCATGTGATAATTTAAGTTTTTTCTTTTTTTTTCTCCATCAATAAATTTACTTTGTATATATTACTAGAAGAGGTCAATTAAGCCTCCAAAATATTGATCATATTATAACTAAATAGTTGTAAACTAATTAGTTCAATTCACATATTAATTCACAAAAATTAAGTTAATAATATTTTTATTTGTGATGATATAGAAGAGTTGTTTGTGATAACGGTAGTTTAAAAAATGTTTATTAATTATTTAATTTTAATGTAATCGTTTTGAACCAAATAAATAATAATACTTTTGAGTCGCAACAATGATAAAATGATTCCTATTTTGTGGTTTTGATTATTGGCTTTAATCATTTTAGTAAAATGATTCTTTTTTGTTTCATTGATCAAAGAGAGTGCTCAAAATGGTAATATGAAAGGAGCTCTTGGTGAGTAAGCAATTACTATTATACCTATTGGCTAATTAGGAAATTCAAGGGGTAGATTATGGCACGAGTTACGAACTCTCAAATTTTGTCTTTACATTAAAATAATGTTATATTTAATTTTCTGATTTATAAGTTGGTTTGATTCCTAAAATTAAAATGGTTTGATGAATAAATGTCAGTTCCATAAAGAGAAATCAAAATAAGATAAAAATTTACTAATTATTTTTTAGAAGGGCTAAAGATATTTTGAGTCTATAAAATATCTATCTATTAAATTAAATTATATTTGATGAAGAAAATTTATAAATAGAAAAAAAGGCTAATTAGATTGAATTGAAAAATAATAACAAAAATTACAAATACAAATTTTTCTATTATTATTTTTTGCATTTTGATCTATGGTAGAAAATGGACAAACCCTAGATAGATGGTGTTAACTAAGGTTGTCCCTATTTTGTGGTTTTTATTATTTATTTTAATCAATTTTGTAAAATGATTCTTTTTTGACGTCATTGATAAAAGACAGTGCTCAAAGTATTAGTTTGATAAAGACTTATCGGTGTGTATTAAATTTTGGCATCATCCTAGCAGGGCCTTTTTATTATTTAATTTTAACAAAAAAAAAATGAAGAATAAAAATACCACCATTCATTATTTGCTATTAAGGTTGAGAATCTTCTCTTTTCAAATACTTGTCAGCTTTTTTAAATGATTTTTCCTTTTTATTCATGTCACTCTCTTCATTGATCCATGTGTACATCAATATGTTTTGCCTTTTTCTTCATTTCACAATGACTATGTGTACCTTAAAATAAACATTTCTCAACAATGGAAAAAATTGGTTTGATGCATGCATCTCTGGCTTTACATACTTCCATGTAAACGAGCATAGGGTGGGGTAGGGGACTAGAAAAGTTAACCTGCATATAATTAATTCTAAATATTGTTGGGGACACTTTTCTAAAAGATCTATTAGATTAGCTTTTATCATTTTTCTAAAATATTGTTTGTCTATGTTAGATTTATTAGATTGACAATTGTGCTTTGGTATATTTCTTTTACCAAAATATTTGTCAAAGATTTTCTTATTAAAAATAAGGATTATTGTTTAATATGGTCTCAGTCTACATATAAATCTTGCTTTTTTTTTTCTTTTAATAAATGTTATATTTATTCTTTTTTTTTTATTAATGAGTCTAGCATTAAATTATTTTATTAGAAGTTTGTATTAGATATACTCTTAAAAAAATTATATTAAGGTGTACTCTTATGTAACTTAAAATTATAGTCACTCTTAAATTGTAATAATGTATATATTTTTAAAATTATTCTTCTATTGTTAAGAAAATAAATTATTTCAATAATAAAAAAGTGAGAAATATAATTTACCTTTTAAATATGTCTTGATTTTGTAGAAAGTTAAATGTAACATGGATAGAATTACAACCCATCTCACGATATATATACAATAGTATATCCAGACACATAAATAGAACCCATCAAATCAAAAATCTCTCCGAGCATGTGAAACATTTGTTTTGAAGCACAAGAAATCCTCCACCAATTACACACACTTTCTACTTATGCAAATTCATCTTTTAACATTTAGAGCTTTCTACACCTATCTCTTTGGAACTCAATATTTGTTTTAATCTTATTTTGTTTTCACTTTCTCTTTGGAACTCAATATTTCAATTAGCAATCTAGGTAGGACAACCTATTGGCGAATGGCATTTCCTAGTCACAAAGGTAAAAAATTCTATGTGAATAATATAGTATTCATGTATGATATTGATAGTAATTGCCATTGTGTTAACCAAGATACATAACCAAATTTAGTAAAAATCAGATTCTTTTGATACTTGGATGGATGATGGCAATGCTAGCAAAAAAAAAGCACTAATTGTAATATTTTAAATTCACACTTAATACCAAAGCAATGAAAACACCCTAACACAATTGGACGCATCTTTTTACTCTATAAATACACAAACTTCACTTCATAATTATCATAACTCCACTTCTTCCTCTATAATAGACATCACCTCACCACTTTCTATACATCACTTTTTTATAGATATACCTACGCACTTCTTCATCCATATTTCTATAACCTTTCATGTACTCCATCAATTTACGAGTCTCATGACATATACCAAACACTCCACCACTTTCATAAAAACATCTCTGACATATCCATCTCTTCTAAAAAGCTCATGCAACATATAAATCTCTTGCTGCCCACTTAGAAGCACATTAAAAAATTTACTTAGCTAAGCATTCATTAGTCTTTTATCAATCATTTTAAAGTAAGCCTTTGTTAAAATCTTGCAGAATGACATCCTTGAACACATCACGTTTTGCTAGCTCATCAGGATGCTTTTTTCAACAGATTTTTGTTTCATATGTTTCTATCTTACTCATAGTGGTCAGCACTGATGGCTATAAAAAGGTGCTTGCATCTATTCGCCTTATTGAAGTGGGTCACCAAGATTATCCTACATGGTTTTCTATTGGTGACTGTATCTTGTTGTCTGAACTCCATAAAGGTCTAGCTCGACCCAACACCATTGTGGTCAAGGATGGTAATGGCCAATATAAAATGGTTACAACTGCTATTAACGCATACCCTGAGAATCATCTAGGAAGATATGTTATATATGTTAAAATGGGTGTCTACCATGAGTACATTACTATCGACCCTAAAAATTTATTATACGGTGATAGCCCTACAAACATAATTATTACTGGAAACAAGAATGTTTAGAGTTGACTCCATACACCCGAAACATCTACATTTTGTAAGTTAATCATTATTTCTCATTATTTTATTCATCTATATTTCTTAAAGTTAATATTGAGAGTATAAAATTATCTTGATAATTATGTTAGCCGTGAAGAGGGAGAGAGAAAATATTGAATAGAGATTCTCTTATGTTAATCTAGTATGTTTATTAGATTTAAATTTGTTAGTTTATTACAAATTGTGTACAATAGTTATGTTAAATATGATGTGTTATTATCTAATTAATCTTATGTGAATTAATTTTTGGATATTTAAATGTACTTGCAGCCACCTTCGGTGATGACTTCATTGCTATGTCAATTGCATTTGAGAATAAAGTTGGTCCAAAAGCTCAACAAGCAGTAGCATTTCTTGTTGAAGGTGGTCGCTCAATATTCTTCCAGTGTGCATTTCTTAGTTATCAAGACACATTGTACGCAAATAAGAGTCATCAATTCTACCGTAACTGTGAGATATATGGAACCGTTAATTTTATCTTCAGTCAGGGTGATAGTGGATCGATTGACTAAATCCGCACACTTTTTGCCAATAAAGACCACCTATAAGGTAGATCAGTTAACAGAGATTTACATTGCTGAAATTGTGAGGTTACACGGAGTACCATCAAGTATTGTATCAGACCGTGATCCGAAGTTCACATCACATTTTTGGGGAGCATTGCACGAAGCGTTGGGAACGAAACTACGATTGAGTTCAGCTTACCATCCACAAACGGACGAACAGACTCAAAGAACGAATCAGTCCCTTGAAGATCTGTTGAGAGCATGTGTGTTAGATGATAGAGGAAGTTGGGATAATGTACTTCCGTTGATTGAGTTCACCTACAACAATAGTTTCCACGCGAGTATTGGAATGGCACCATACGAGGCTTTATATGGGCGGAAGTGTCAAACACCCTTGTGTTGGTATAAGGACGGTGAAAATATGATCGTCGGACCAGAGATGGTGCAACAGACTACAGCTAAGGTAAGGAAGATCAAGGAGAAAATGAAGACTTCACAGGATCGTTAGAAGAGTTATGCAGACAAGCGTCGTAGACTGTTGGAATTCGAACAGGGTGACCATGTATTTCTGAGAGTCACACCTACTAATGGAGTTGGTAGAGCATTGAAATCGAAGAAGTTGACTCCGAAATTCATTGGACCATATCAGATTTCTGCACAAATTGGACCCGTTGCTTATCGGATTGCATTACCTCCGATACTGTCCAATATTCATGACGTATTCCATGTGTCACAGTTGAGGAAATATCTTACAGATCCATCTCATGTGATTGAACCAGACACAATCCAGCTAAAGGATAACTTGTCATTCGAAGTACCACCTGTGAGAATTGATGACAGGAAGATCAAGCTATTGAGGACCAAGGATGTTTCATTAGTCAAGGTGATTTGGAACCCAATTACTGGAGATGCGACTTGGGAACTGGAGAGTAAGACGAGAGAACAACACCCAGGGTTATTTATCGACGCATAGTTTCGAGGACGAAACTAATTTTAGGGGGGTAGTAATGTAAGACCCGTAATTTTAAATTATACCTTATGTATTTTAATGGATTTTGGTATTGAACTCAAGGGCTTTTTAGCCAAGTTATTAATATTTTGGAGTTTATATGATCAAAAAGATATTTTGATACCCAATTAGAATTACTCGTCGATAAATAAATTAAATTAACTGCGGCGAATCCTTTACGAAGAATTTAATGCGTTATGGGTAAAATGGTAATTTTATTAAATATCTAGATTTGAAGATATTTGTTAAAAGTAAATAATATATATATTAAAATATATGTATATATATGTTTGTGTGGGGGGAAAAAGGAAGAAAAATTAGAAAGAAAAGAAAGAAAAAGGAAAGAAAGAGAAAGATAGGAAAAAGAAAGGAAAGGAAAAACGTTTCTTCTTCCCCTACCTCGCGACCACACAACTCCCTCCATCCTTTTCTTCCATTTTCGTTGCTTTCTTTGTTTCCTTTGAGTTCAAAAATTGATATTGAGTGATAGGACAAAGGTTTCTCAACTTCACTCTTCAACTTTGATTTGAAAACGAAGAAAAACGGTATTAGGGATTCAAACTCAAATCTCCCCATTTCATCTAGATCTAAGCATCGTTTCAAGAAGTGATAGAAGGGAAAGTTGCTCACCACTACACTACGGTGCTAGTGAGCTAACTTTGGAAGCGGCGTTGCGAGCGGAGGTTTTTACCGGATTTGCTCACGGTACCGTAATCGGACGTAAAAGCTAAAGTGAAGGTAAGGGCTCCTTCCAAACTTTTAGTTTGCATTTAGGGACTTATCTGTGGTTGTGTGGAATAGAATTTTGTTAGGGTTGAAGTATTGATTTGGAGAAAATGAATTTAACTCATTTATGTATAATTTTGAGTAAATGAAATTTGATGTATTTGAGTGTTATGATTGCGTTGACTTGTGTCCATCGTACAGGGCATGTTCATACTTGATGTTTGTTGATTGATGTGGTTTGCTGTGAATCGTGGATTGAATTTGTTAATATGTTTGAGATGTGTTTTGTGTGGTTGGTGTGGAAAAATGATTTTATGTGAGTTATGGATTGAATGTGAAAGTACGTTTGAGTTTGTTTTTTGTGGAATTTTGAAAACCATTAAGTTAAATGAGTATTAAGAATGGGGAATCTCTTAATATCTTGTTTACTTAATGTGTGTTTGGGAAAATCGTTTAAGTTAACTGGGCGTTAAGAATGGGGAATCTCTTAATGTCTTGGTTAGTTAATGTTTGTTTTGGAAAACCGTTTAAGTTAAAAGAGTATTAAGAATGGGGAATATCTTAATGCTTCTGTTTGCTTAATGTTTGTTTTGAAAATCTTTAAGTTAAATGAGTATTAAGAATGGGGAATCTCTTAATATCTGCGTTTACTTAATGTCGTCGTAAAGATGATTTTGTGGAGAAATGAATTGTTGTGTTTTGGCGTGAATTGTGTAATAAATTTGTGAATATGTTTGAGTTTGTTCTGTGTAGGATTTGAAAACCATTAAGTTAAATAAGTATTAAGAATGGGGAATCTCTTAATGTCTTGTTTACTTAATGTGTGTTTGTTTGTTGGAAAATCGCTTAAGTTAACTGGGCGTTAAGAATGGGGAATCTCTTAATGTCTTGTTTACTTATTGTTTGTTTTGAAAATCGCTTAAGTTAACTGGGCGTTAAGAATGGGGAATCTCTTAATGTCCTGGTTACTTAAAGTTTGTTTTGAAAAATTGTTTTAAGTTAAATGAGAATTAAGAATGGGGAATCTCTTAATGTCCTGTTTACTTATTGTTTGTTTTGAAAATCGCTTAAGTTAAATGAGTATTAAGAATGGGGAATTTCTTAATGTCTCGTTTACTTAATGTTTGTTTTGAAATTTGTTTAAGTTAAATAAGAATTAAGAATGGGGAATCTCTTAATGTCTTGTTTACTTATTGTTTGTTTTGAAAATCGCTTAAGTCAAATGAGTATTAAGAATGGGGAATCTCTTAATGACTCGTTTACTTAATATTTGTTTTAGTAAACCGTGCAGACCCGTGATAGGTGGCACCTTGGTAAACGGTACGGGCCCGTGATAGGCAGTACGTTTATGGTCTACGCTTTTTGGTAAGTTGTGCAGACCCGTGATAGGTGACACCTCGGTAAACAGTACGAGCCCGTGATAGGCAGTACGTTTACGACTTACGTTTCTTGGGGAATTGTGTTTGTCCGTGAGAGACTACACCCTGTAAACCGTGCAAACCCGTGATAGGTGACACCTTGGTAAACGGTACGGGCCCGTGATAGGCAATACGTTTATGGTTTACGCTTTTTGGTAAGTTGTGCAGACCCGTGATAGGTGGCACCTCGGTAAACAGTACGGGCCCGTGATAGGCAGTACGTTTACGACTTACGTTTCTTGGTGAATTGTGTTTGTCTGTGAGAGACTACACCCTGTAAACCGTGCAGACCCGTGATAGGTGCCACCTTGGTAAACGGTACGGGCCCGTGATAGGCAATACGTTTATGGTTTACCCTTTTTGGTAAGTTGTGCAGACCCGTGATAGGTGGCACCTTGGTAAACGGTACGGGCCCGTGATAGGCAGTACGTTTACGACTTACGTTTCCTGGTGAATTGTGTTTGTCCGTGAGAGACTGCACATGTGTTTGTCCGTGAGAGACTACACCCTGTTAAATTGTGAATTGTTGGTTCATTTTGTTCATGTGGGTAATTGTGTTATAAGTGTTAAGTGTTATGTTTTGGAATTTGGTGATAACATGTTGATTGCAATACCATTTCGAAACTCATGATGTTGTAGTAATTGTGTTATAAGTGTTAAGTGTTATGTTTTGGAATTTGGTGATAACATGTTGATTGCAATACCATTTCAAAACTCCTGATGTTGTAGTAATTGTGTCATAAGTGTTAAATGTTATGTTTTTGGAATTTGGTGATAGCATGTTAAATTGCAATATTATTTCGAAACTCATGTTGTTGTAGCGATTGCGTTATCAGTGCTAAGTGTTAAGATTTGGGATTATGTATGAATGTGATTGAGTTTGTTTATGAATTTTTGAAAGAATACACAGGGAAATCGATTTACCCAATCGATTTGATGAGTTACAGGGGCCCTGTTTTTCACGAAATCGATTTACCCAATCGATTTTGTAATATGTTTTTCAAAACCATTTAAGAAATCGATTTGCCAAATCGATTGGATTCATTACAGGGGCTCTGTCTTTCATGAAATCGATTTGCTCAATCGATTGGATTCAATACAGGGGCTCTGTCTGTCAATCTATTTACCCAATCGATTGATTTAAGCCCAGAATTCAGTTTTCAGTCAAAACTTTTAGGAAATTGATTTCCCCGATCGATTGGCTCAGTGGAAAATCTTATTTTGAGTTTGATAATTGATTGCTCAATTGATTTATCAATGCTTTGTTCAATTATGTATTACTTGATGGATTGATAACTCTATTTGATGTCATTTACATTTGGCAAGCTTTACATGAACTTTTTTCGCATGTGGAAAAACCCATCTAATATGTATGATAAATTGAAAAGGTTAATTGTGCATTGAAAAGTAAATGTTATGTGTTAACTGTTAATTTCGGTTGGTGACCCTTTACAACTATTGTGGAAATCTGGGCTTTGCCCTCATATGAGAGTCAGGATGATCCTACAGGTTCGTACCCCCCGGATGGGAATGTGGATGGGAGTGCTTGATATGAGCTACGTTAGGAGGATCTCACGGGGCGCGTGGAGATCATTCAGGGTGTTTAGTTGTTTTGTAAAATGATCAGACTAGGTAGATGCAGAGGGAACATATGTCTTTCTTTGGGGTTGCTTTTATTTTTAAATTGGAAGACTGTACTACCTTTGTTACGTAAATATTTTGAATTCATATTTGAGAACTTTTTTCGCTGCTTGTAAATTATAATGAGTTATATATATATCCAAAGGTTTTATTTTATTAATTTGCTCGGTTTTATTTATTTCGTTGTTGTATTTTTAATTTCTTTCGAAAAAAAAATACACCCTCGCTTTGTAAAACAGGGTGTTACATTGTGGTATCAGAGCTTTGGTTTGGTTTTCTTTGGGGGTTGTGGATCCTTAGGTTCTAGATTGGAGGTTAGGAGTTATTGTCTGATCATGCTTCGGGGTAATTAGTCTGAGTTATCAGATCAGGGGTAGTTGTTATGTGTTGTTATATTCGAAACTATGTTTTGGAATTATTCGAAGTGGTGTTAACACTTCTTCGTGTTATTGGTTTTTCGTAAACACTACCTCTAAGAGGGAACGACGTTGCAAGGATGAACGTCAGTAGGGATGATCAAATGGCGGAGGCTACGAATAACATGGCTGCTTCTGTTGCTGCACAGACTGCTGCCAAGACTCAACATGATCTTGAAAAGAGGGAAAGAGAGATTCGTGCTGCAGAGTCAAGAGGGCTAGAAGAAGTGTATCGGTGTCTTCAACAGTTATGGCTAGACAACAAGAGTTGTGGGAAGCTTTTAGAGACCTACACTTGAACGTAAAGTTTGCACCGGGAATTTTGAGATTCAGAATGATTAAGATTTCGAGTGGACTACTTGAAGACATTGCAAATTCTCAAGATGACGTCTTAATTCAGGAGAAGAGGAACCTAATAGTGCAAGGGAAGACAACAAAGTTCAAGATTGGAGCAGATAATATTCTGCGATGTAATGGTAGGATTTGTGTACCAGAAATTACGGATATGAGGAAAACAATTTTAGAAGAGGCTCATAAGAGTAGGTTGAGTATTCATCCTAGAGCAACAAAGATGTATCAGGATTTGAGACAGAATTCTTGGTGGCCAGGAATGATGAGACATGTAGCGGAGTATGTACCAACTTGTCTAACTTGTCAGAAAGCGAAGGTGGAACATCAGCGACCTGCTGGGATGTTGCAACCTTTAGATATACCTGAATGGAAGTGGGACAACATTTCTATGGATTTCATAATTGGATTGCCTAAAACAAGGAGAAAGAATGATTCTATATGGGTGATAGTGGATCGATTGACTAAATCCGCACACTTTTTGCCAGTAAAGACCACCTATAAGGTAGATCAGTTAACAAAGATTTACATTGCTGAAATTGTGAGGTTACACGGAGTACCATCAAGTATTGTATCAGACCGAGATCCGAAGTTCACATCACATTTTTGGGGAGCATTGCACGAAGCGTTGGGAACGAAACTACGATTGAGTTCAGCTTACCATCCACAAACGGACGGACACACTGAAAGGACGAATCAGTCCCTTGAAGATCTGTTGAGAGCATGTGTGTTAGATGATAGAGGAAGTTGGGATGATGTACTTCCGTTGATTGAGTTCACCTACAACAATAGTTTCCACGCGAGTATTGGAATGGCACCATACGAGGCTTTATATGGGCGGAAGTGTCAAACACCCTTGTGTTGGTATAAGGACGGTGAAAATATGATCGTCGGACTAGAGATGGTGCAACAGACTACAGCTAAGGTAAGGAAGATCAAGGAGAAAATGAAGACTTCACAGGATCGTTAGAAGAGTTATGTGGACAAGCATCGTAGACTGTTGGAATTCGAACAGGGTGACCATGTATTTCTGAGAGTCACACCTACTACTGGAGTTGGTAGAGCATTGAAATCGAAGAAGTTGACTTCGAAATTCATTGGACCATATCAGATTTCTGCACAAATTGGACCCGTTGCTTATCGGATTGCATTACCCCCGATACTGTCCAATATTCATGACGTATTCCATGTGTCACAGTTGAGGAAATATCTTACAGATCCATCTCATGTGATCAAACCAGACACAATCCAGCTAAAGGATAACTTGTCATTCGAAGTACCACCGGTGAGAATTGATGACAGGAAGATCAAGCGATTGAGGACCAAGGATGTTTCGTTAGTTAAGGTGATTTGGAACCCAATTACTGGAGATGCGACTTGGGAACTGGAGAGTAAGATGAGAGACCAACACCCAGGGTTATTTATCGACGCATAGTTTCGAGGATGAAACTAATTTTAGGGGGGTAGTAATGTAAGACCCGTAATTTTAAATTATACCTTATGTATTTTAATGGATTTTGGTATTGAACTCAGGGGCTTTTTAGCCAAGTTATTAATATTTTGGAGTTTATATGATCAAAAAGATATTTTGATACCCAATTAGAATTACTCGTCGATAAATAAATTAAATTAACAGCAGCCAACCCATTACAAAGAATTTAATGCGTTATGGGTAAAATGGTAATTTTATTAAATATCTAGATTTGAAGATATTTGTTAAAAGTAAATAATATATATATATTAAAATATATGTATATATATGTTTGTGTGGGGGGAAAAAGGAAGGAAAATTAGAAAGAAAAGAAAGAAAAAGGAAAGAAAGAGAAAGATAGGAAAAAGAAAGGAAAGGAAAAACGTTTCTTCTTCCCCTGCCTCGCGACCACACAACTCCCTCCATCCTTTTCTTCCATTTTCGTTGCTTTCTTTGTTTCCTTTGAGTTCGAAAATTGATATTGAGTGATAGGACAAAGGTTTCTCAACTTCACTCTTCAACTTTGATTCGAAAACGAAGAAAAACGGTATTAGGGATTCAAACTCAAATCTCCCCGTTTCATCTAGATCTAAGCGTCGTTTCAAGAAGTGATAGAAGGGAAAGTTGCTCACCACTACACTACGGTGCTAGTGAGCTAACTTTGGAAGCGGCGTTGCGAGCGGAGGTTTTTACCGGATTTGCTCACGGTACCGTAATCGGACGTAAAAGCTAAAGTGAAGGTAAGGGCTCCTTCCAAATTTTTAGTTTGCATTTAGGGACTTATATGTGGTTGTGTGGAATAGAATTTTGTTAGGGTTGAAATATTGATTTGGAGAAAATGAATTTAACTCATTTATGTATAATTTTGAGTAAATGAAATTTGATGTATTTGAGTGTTATGATTGCGTTGATTTGTGTCCATCGTACAGGGCGTGTTCATACTTGATGTTTGTTGATTGATGTGGTTTGGTGTGAATCGTGGATTGAATTTGTTAACATGTTTGAGATGTGTTTTGTGTGGTTGGTGTGGAAAAATGATTTTGTGTGAGTTATGGATTGAATGTGAAAGTACGTTTGAGTTTGTTTTCTGTGGAATTTTTAAAACCATTAAGTTAAATGAGTATTAAGAATGGGGAATCTCTTAATATCTTGTTTACTTAATATGTGTTTGGAAAAATCGTTTAAGTTAACTGGGCGTTAAGAATGGGGAATATCGTAATGTCTTGGTTACTTAATGTTTGTTTTGGAAAACCGTTTAAGTTAAAAGAGTATTAAGAATGGGGAATCTCTTAATGCTTCTGTTTGCTTAATGTTTTGTTTTGAAAATCTTTAAGTTAAATGAGTATTAAGAATGGGGAATCTCTTAATATCTGCGTTTACTTAATGTCGTCGTAAAGATGATTTTGTGGAGAAATGAATTGTTGTGTTTTGGCGTGAATTGTGTAATAAATTTGTGAATATGTTTGAGTTTGTTCTGTGTAGGATTTGAAAACCATTAAGTTAAATAAGTATTAAGAATGGGGAATCTCTTAATGTCTTGTTTACTTAATGTGTGTTTGTTTGTTGGAAAATCGCTTAAGTTAACTGGGCATTAAGAATGGGGAATCTCTTAATGTCTTGTTTACTTATTGTTTGTTTTGAAAATCGCTTAAGTTAATTGGGCGTTAAAAATGGGGAATCTCTTAATGTCCTGGTTACTTAAAGTTTGTTTTGAAAAATTGTTTTAAGTTAAATGAGAATTAAGAATGGGGAATCTCTTAATGTCCTGTTTACTTATTGTTTGTTTTGAAAATCGCTTAAGTTAAATGAGTATTAAGAATGGGAAATCTCTTAATGTCTCGTTTACTTAATGTTTGTTTTGAAATTTGTTTAAGTTAAATAAGAATTAAGAATGGGGAATCTCTTAATGTCTTGTTTACTTATTGTTTGTTTTGAAAATCGCTTAAGTCAAATGAGTATTAAGAATGGGGAATCTCTTAATGACTCGTTTACTTAATGTTTATTTTAGTAAACCGTGCAGACCCGTGATAGGTGGCACCTTGGTAAATGGTACGGGCCCACTACGCCAAAAATAGCCTTTTGCAGCGCTTTTTTTAAGCCTTCTACAGCGCTTTTTCAAAAAAAAAAAAGCGCTGTGGAATCGAGCGCTGTAAAAGATACAACAGCGCTTATAAAAAGCGCTGTAAAAGGCACCTTTTATAACGTGCGCTTATTATGCACCTTTTACAGCGCTTTTTATAACAAGCGCTGTAAAAGGCATACCCATAATTCATATATTTGGGGCACCTTTTACAGCGCTTGTTTTAAAAAGCGCTCTAAAAGGCATACCCATAATTCATATATTTGGGGCACCTTTTACAGCGCTTTTTATAACAAGCGCTGTAAAAGGCATACCCATAATTCATATATTTGGGGCACCTTTTACAGCGCTTTTTATAACAAGCGCTGTAAAAGGCATACCCATAATTCATATTTTGGTATGCCTTTTACAGCGCTTTCTATAACAAGCGCTGTAAAAGGCATACTTTACAGCGCTTTGTGGAAAAAGCGCTGTTATAGGTGTTATTTTTTTATATATATATATATATATATATATATTTTAAAAGCGCCTTTTAGCCTTTTATGGCATTTTTTTTATAAAGCGCTGTCTTTTATCTTTTTATCCAAAATTAGTTTGAACCAGTACGTTCACACAACACAACCATAACCAGTAATGTATAACATATTCATATGCATGTACCCTGTAACACAACCAGAACCAGAAACAGAACCAGAACCAGAACCAGAATCTGTTAAAACAAAACATGATACATATACCCTATAACACAGTAATTTACAACATAAGTAACTAAATATACATTGAACCTAATTTACAACATATTCATATGCATGTTTATATACTGTCCTATGATCATATACATATAATAACTATGCACCATATAATATTTAGATCCCTTGCACAGCAGCATGCTATTTCCCAGAAAATCAAATAATTTTCATTTCAATCACATATTCACACCATTCCTCCTTTAATTCCATCAGATCTTCCTCAGAATATGATGGACTGGAATTTTCAAAGTACTGCAATATAAAAATTGAACATATTATATTAAGTTAGTATCAAATATATAGATACTTTATATATGAAAATCATATAATCAAAATATCGTACCGTTTTTGGGATAATAGTTTTATTCTTGTCAACAATCTCCTTCATGAATCTCAATACATAGTACCCACAATCGATGTTGTTTGTTTGACGAGGGCACTTTATTGGGATCCATGTAATATTATTAGACTTTTGCTTCGACACTATCGCACCTCTTTGAGATCGATAAACTTTTAAGGCACTATATAAATGGATAAATGTGATTATTTTAGCATGAACAAACACTTATTTATATATATGTGTAACAAAAATAAATGAATATTACTTACGTGTCGAACATAGTCTTTATTTCGGAGTGTTTGTTGTAATCGCCATGCACGGGATCCAAATAGTATATAACTTCAGAGACCGCATTGATTGCAAATAGCACCCAATGTGCCCTACAACAACAAAAAATTTGTTAAGCAATTTTGTTTATACACAACTAATAAATTAAATTCTCATCAATTAAAAAGATAAAATTACGTACCCTGAATTATATGGTGCGAAGAACAATTTTTCCTTTTCTTTATTTCCTAAAAACATATTCGTAATGTATATATTCACATTTTCTTGATCGTGTTTCCACATGGACAGCTTATGCGGAGACAAGAATAAGTATTTATTTGACAATTTCCGCATGCACACGAACTTCTCATGCAAAAACCTTCAATTAATATTTTAAAGAAGATTAATTACCAATACATTTAATTAATTACCAATAAATGCAATTAAAAGTATTTTTTACCTTATGTACAAGCACATCACAGTAGCACTGAGCTCCTTATGTTCGAGAAGTTCGTATACGTGCTCCTTGTCGAACAATTCCTCATACGCATCTCCGAATATATCTTTATTCATGTGTATCATGCGCGAATCGTCGCTGCTGCATAACTTGTTTTTTACTTGCTTGTCAAGATACGCCCCGTATTTACCAAGGGGTGGCTGACTTATTGTAGGAGCAGCAGCGACGGATTTCCCACGATCCAGTTTTTTTCTTGCTGCAAGTTTGGCAGCTTTATTGGGAGTTTTATTGGCCTCCGGCCTTTGTAATTTGTCAGCTCTAGTAACCTCCAATTTTTGAGGTTTGCTGCCTTTTTTTGGATGTGCGGGAGGTTTATTTATTTGGACCTACAAAAATGAGGTTAAATGTTAGTTTATTGAATCTTAAAAAATTGACAATTATCCAATAAATGTGACAAACCTTTTCGGGAGGCGTAACTGATTCGTTTCTGGGAGGGCTTTTAACGAGGGCAACAAGGTTCGTGGGCCATGCCACGTAACTACCAACAGCTTCGCCCAAAGTCTGCATATCAATGTCGTTGTCCGGTATCGGCAACGGTGCAGTTGGTTCGAAGGCAACAGTAGGCGATACTTTGACATGGCCCGCAGGAATCGGAGTATTGTGCAATACTTCTCCCAAAGTATTGTACAATTTACCTTTTCCCACCTTCCGATGAGTGGGCGATGACAAGTATAGGAAACATGAATGGACACCCTAAATCAATAGTTAAAACATAAGTACAATTAATATATAATATTGTTTAATGCATAAGTAATTACATAAGCAAGTAAGTAATTAATTACCTCGGGAATATTTTTCAAACCGACGTTGCAACTCCCGCTTTCACTCTCCATTTGTATTTCACCTTGGAGCTGATCCGGAAGTTGCTTGTCTTTATTCTTATTCACCAAGAGTTCCAC
>JBBPBT010000487.1:340949-387715 GCA_037974875.1 Cicer bijugum
TCCAATGTTATTCATCTTTGTATAATCATTGAAATTATCTTATTAAAGTGAGTATTTGGATTTATTCTGTGAGAAATAAAAGTAATTATTAAAATATAAATTGATTTTGATTAATTTTTTAAACATATTTAAAAGTTCCCACAAGAGAAATTTCCTAATATGAAATCTAAACATGAAACAAAAATTTAGAGCTTTCTTAAAAAAATAAAGAACAATTTTAATTTCAAATTTATTGTTCATTACCTTAACATATTGAAATATAGATTACGTTGCATTTAATTTACTTTTAATAAAAATTAATTTGCATCCATTAAAATCAAGAAATCTTATATTTTAAAGGAGCAATTGCGTGTCATTTAAGGGACAATTCTATAGGAATCAATCATATTGATATCGAAATTTTAAAATATATTATAAGCTACTTCTTACATAAGCAAGGAAAAAGTGCAAAGCCTTGAATATAGTGAAAATGATTTTTTTTTTTTTCAATTCTTCAAGAGAAAAAATTAGAAAAAGAGAACAAAATATGAAACCATCTTGATTCTGAAAATCAATAGTTACAACCATACAGCTGAAAATTGAAATTCATCAAAATTTCTGTACAGAAAACCACCATCCCAAGGATTAACCAATGGAGTCTAGAGCTGTAGGTTTGATGCCCATGTGTTAGAACTTTTCAGCATTTCTTGGTGTGTTTGAAAATTATAATGCAAGTCTATCTTGAAAGTAACTTCAAATTTTTTCCATTGAATCACTTCTTAGCTAATTTCAAAATGTCAGGGAAAAGATATAACGAACCAGTCATAAGGACCTGATTTATCTATCAAACAAATTTTGCGTATTAGATCTCTATACTCGGACACGATTGATAAGTCGAGATGTATATATGTTTTCTAGAGCAATACTCTGAGTAGCGCTATTAACACATTCTTTAACATTTGTTTCCATATTTTTTCTATTATTTCACTACTAGAAAAACTAATTTTAGCGTCGGCTAAAAGCCGAAGCCATTGTTGATTTAGCGTCTGATTAGCGTCGGTGTCAGATCTAGGCTAAAACTATTGAAACTAATACATAGCGTCGGTCAGACCTACTCTAAGGTTGATGCTACCACCAAAATAGACATATGACACTAGTTTATATCCATTGACTTGTCTTTTAAAAAATTCTATTACGTTGGTGGGGTCGTCGCTAAAATCAACAAGTTGTAGTCAACAAGTTCGTTAGCATCAGAGTAGTCGACGCTATGGTCAACTAAATAAATTCAACTTTATTAATAATATAGCATCGGAATGGCTGACACTATTGTCGACAATTGAAAAGAAAACAACAAAGAAGTTTGAGGTATTATTAGAGATTGCATACTTTGAAGAGTTGTATCAGCCCTCTTTCTAATTAGATACCATCTAACAAAAACTTAAATTTGTACCTTAACCAATCCTTTCAATGCTCTAAGAGTCTTCCTTAACTTACAAATCCATTAAACAACAACACAATTTGACTGAAATGCACAAAACGATGAAGACCACACAACCTAAACCATAAAAAATCAAATGCTTGTAAAATTGAAACTATGGCAAATGTTCTAGATGGTTTGTAGGAGAATCCAATTCAACTGTTTAAACATAAAATAGTACTATTAGGTCATACCAAACCTAACAATTGACCTAGATGAATTTCAGTGAAAGTTAGAGTGTTGAAAAGAGTGTTTACTACATTCACATAGTTTGTTTATTCATCATCTACATTATCAATAGATGGTACGAAAATATGCAACAATGTGTATCAAGTGCACATTATACTAATGTTTTATACCATCAATCAATCACAATCATTAGATCGTTAATAATGTTTAACTTTTGTCGTAATTACTTATAAACTCACCTGCATAATTGGTTATGATTTGTCAACTTTGTAAAACGTTTTACACTGACAATACATGAAATTAAACTCTTAAATTGAGATGTGATATCAGAAATTTACAATTCTTTAGTGTAATTTATGTTATCTGAAAACGAACCGATTGATTTTGTTGTGTCGTGTCCCTAGGCCATTTGATTGCCATTGGCAACAAGGAGAACACTGCACTATGTTCGCAATTACTATCACTCATTTCTATATCATCTTTTAGTTCTTCAAAAACAATGTCGGTAATTTTACATGCTATAAGCCAATGGGATAGCGGAGTAATGTTATATACTTGGTACAAACACTGCCTTCTTGAAATAGACTCTACAATTTCAATTAATTGTTTCTTTATAAGAAGAAAGCCACTTATATGCCAAAAACTATTAATCATAGGAAGCTTTTAATCATCGTGGGACCAAATATAACACCCCACTTTTATCTTATTATTATTATTATTATTATTATTATTATTATTATTAAACTTTAATATAAAGTGATAAAGTATTATTCCATGTTGTTATTATGTGAGATAAATTTCTATGTGTTGTCTGGTGTGGTTGCTTTTATTTATTTATTTATTTGTTTATTTATTTATTTTAATTATTAGTATTAAATAAACTTAATTTATCCTTCAAAAATAAAATTAAAAAAGAGGGTGAAAAGTAAGACATGCTGAAGTATGTATATTTACACTAGTTTGATACAATGCCGATAGTATAAATGGTCCACTAACTAAATCAGAATAAGGAAACACTGGTAACCGGCTACTATTAAAATCCAATACCCTCCTGTAGCCTAATTAGAAGTACTGCTGATTAGAAAAACCACATACATCTCGCATACAATTCTTAGAACACGATCTCAACATAAAGAAAAGAAATCATCGTAGAAACGACTTAATTTTTATCGATACGGTGCATATATTTTGTTATCTATACAAATTTTCTGTCATATTATCTTTTTATAGTAGGATTATTGTCTCCCTTATTAGTCTTGATCCTATGCCTTTAATCGCCAATTTCCTTTTATTCATTCCTTATAAACCAACAATTTCTTTTCTTTCGATATAAAACACTTGGGTATTCAAATTATTATTCGGCTATATGTATTGATGTGCAAATTTGAGAGGCTTGAATCGAGTACTAATTGCATATAATTTCTTTTCATGTTCAGGGTTAGTATGCAATCTAGGACTTGACTAATTTATATTAAGTTACATCAGAGAGTCTAAAATTTGTGCTATGTCTAAATACTTTTGTTTATGTTATATTCAATGTTTATAGCATGCACCGGACATTAAGTATACATTGCTAATTGCATTGATATTCCTTCTATTTTAATATCAAAAATCATCCCTACAAGGTGATTGTTTAACGATGCATAACTTTTATTTTTCTTTTATAATAATAATAATAATAAATAATAATAATAAGACATTTTTTAATATTAATATAATTATAACTATATATAATACTAAATATAATTGTGGATATAGTACGAACAATAAGCAATTTATTTATTTAGTTTAGTAAGTAATTAATTTGTATTATTTATTTATTTATTTATTTATTTTATTGTATTATTTTATTACCTTCTCGGATTAATAGAGACGATGGCTAGCAAAGACGCGACACATTAAATAAGCAGATTAGCGTTGCTGGGAAAAATATTCAATCAAAGTAAGGGGTGAGAGGAAGTTCGATTTTATGAGTATAAAGTAACGTAGGATGAACGCGAATACATAAATTTCCAGATATTCATTAGGGGTTTACTACGTACAATTGAATCCTATTGAGTAATAATAATTAATTAATAATATATGAATGGTAATAGTGAGGATTAAATCATAGTTTACCAACCTATAGAATTGTCCTGAATCTATTTATAGCAATATCGAATGTTGTCTAATTTTATGAAATCTTATGATGATTGTTATTGTATGAATGATATGTACTTGAGTATTCTTGTTACTTGATTGAAATTGTGATATTACTTGAATGTGCCACCTATTTGATTCCTTATTATGTGATTGATGAGACTGGACTATGTATTGTGAGTAGTGTAAACCAAATATTGAGATTTTATTGTGATTGACTGATATACGTATGTAATGATATAAATTTTGATGAATATTGTGAATTCAAACTAAAACTTATTGAGTTGGGATAATTAAGTATGAGATAGGTGTTGTAGGTTTGGAGTGAGGATTATTTTGTCATCATATAGGGAGGGTTTGACGAACCTAGTGATTCGGGAAAGTACAACTGAATGAGCCTGATCGTGGAGGACTACAGTCGAACTATAAGGTAAGAATGATAGACCATAGGGGTACCTCTAGTGGGGAATTCTTAAGTGTATTAGTGAGTTATTCCCTAAGGTCGGGAGCTACCGTACATTAGTTTGGGGTTTAAGGTGTCACATTAGTGGTATCAGAGATGGTCTGTCGAATCAGACCGTAAATGTGTTATGTGTTCGCTATGTTTCCTTGCGTGTTCGGTTATGTTTATTATTGTTATGGTCATTATTGTGTTAATGGTGTAGAACTAAGTTAGTTTCTCACTTCCCTAAGTGTCTCACTATATTCAATTGGCTTATTTGATTGATGTTGGTAGTGATGGCTGGTGGAAGGAATGACGCTGCGATTGTTGAGGCTCTAGAGTTCATGGCAAAAGTTACAGGTCAGGTTCTCCAAGCTTTTGTTGAATCTCAAGTTACTGCTCAAGTCGTTGCGCAAGCTGCTACTCAAGTTGCACAAGTTTCTGCTTAAGCTACTACCTATAGTGGTGGCCAAGGAAATGTGCATATAAATGAGTTCATGGTGATAGATCGATTGCACAAGGTTGACCCTCCATCGTTTGAAGGTCACTATAATCTTGATGGAGCTTAAAAGTAGTTGCAAGAGGTGGACAAAATTTTCAACGGAGCGGCAGGCCCCAAAGGTAAAAAAGTGCATTTAAGAACTTTTATGTTGATAGAAGAAGGTGAACATTGGTGGAATAATGCACATCAATGTTTAGATAATGCAGGGACTGCAATTACTTCGAGTGTATTCAAAAACATGTTCCTAGTCAAGTATTTCCCTAAAGACATTCGCAATAGGAAGGAAATGGAATTTGTCAATTAGAATAGAGGAGTATGTCAGTAGTGGAATATGTCAATACGTTTGAGGAGTTATCCAGATACTATCCACTCTATGTTGGAGAGGCAGGAGAAAAGTCTAAGTTCGTCAAGTTTGAAATGGGACTTAGGCCAAAGATCAAGCAGGTTGGAATGCAAGAGATCCATGACCTTCTTACCCTAGTGAATAAGAGTAGGATTTATGATGAGCATAGTCGTGTTGAAAAGGCACATTACCGAAACACTGGAACCATGAAGGACAAGAGGCCCATGCATCATTATAGAGGAAAACCTTACTATTTTCCTCCTAGTAAATCTGGAAGTAGTCTGAATTATCAACAATCCAATTTTTCAACAGGAAAAGGAAATAATAGTGGTAACGAAAAAGAAAATGGAAACAATTATAGTTATGGGGGTGGTAGAGGAAACCCCAATGGATGAGGAGTTAGTAACGGGAAAAGCAACAACATGAGTCAAGTCTCGAGCAACAACAATGGTAATAATGGTGATCTGGCTACCCTATCCGAGGTCACAAGTGTGGTAAGTAGGTAACATGGTATATGAATGTAGAGATGCTGGTATTACTTGTTTTAATTGTCAACAACAGGGCCACATTAGCACCACATGCCCCTACCCAAACAAGACTCCACAACATGGAAACCAGAGTTCCCAAGTCAACTGAACTAAATCCAATGGAAGAGTATTTACCCTTAGTGGTGCAGGAGACTCTAAGAAAGACAACTTGATCCAAGGCATGTGTCTCATAAGTGACGTTCCTTTATTTTTGCTATTTGATTATGGTGTCACTCATTCCTTTGCGTCCCTTAATTGTGTTAGACGTTTAGGACTACCTGTGACTCATTTACAATATAATTTGATTGTGAATACCCCAACTAGTAATTATGCTAACACCCCTAGTGTTTGTCTCGACATTTCTATCCATGTGTGTGGAAGGGACTCCGGAGTTGACTAAGTGTGTTTACCTTTGCATCTAGTCAATGTGATTCTTGGTATTGATTGGCTATCTGCCAACCATGTCCGCATAGATTTTTTAGCAAAACCACTGAATTCATGGATCTAGAAGAAAATGATTAGCCTAGCAATATACTAGCCAACCAAGTGAAGGCACTCTTGAAAGAAGATGCCCAGTTATGCATGATCCTAGGCTCATTGGAATTCTAAGAAAAAGTGGTAGTGCATGATGTTCCTATTGTGTGTGAATTCCCTAAAGTATTTCCGAAAGGTGTCAATAGTTTACCACTAGAGCGTGAGATTGAGTTTAGCATTGATCTTATACTAGGTACTAGACCAATGTCAATGGCAATGCATAGGATATCTCCCTTAGAATTTTTCAATCTTAAGAAGCAATTGAAGGAGCTTTTAGATAAACAATTTATAAGACGTAGTATGTCACTGTTGGGTGCACCTGTGTTGTTGGTTAAGACGAAGGATGGCTCTATGAGGTTTTTTGTGGATTACCACCAACTTAATAAAGTGACAATCAAGAATAAGTACCCACTACCTAGGATAGATGACCTTATGGACCAATTGAGATGATTATGTGTGTTTCTTAAGATCGAATTGAGATTAGGTTACCACCATATTCGAGTGAAGTCTTCTGATGTCCCTAATATCACCTTTAGGACCCGTTATAGCCATTATGAGTATTTGGTTATGCCTTTTGGTGTGACCAATGCACTAACAGTGTTTATGGATTACATGAACAAAATATTTAATCCTTACCTAGACTCATTTGTAGTTGTGTTTATAGACGATATCTTAGTGTACTCTAAGACTAGGGAAGAGCACAACGAACATTTAAGGATGGTCTTGCAAACCCTTAAGGAGAAACAATTATTTTCCAAGTTGTCTAAGTGTGAACTTTAGTTAGAGGAAGTGAGTTTCCTAAGACATGTAATTTCACGAGGTGGAATATATGTTGATCATGCCATGGTGGAGAGCCTACTAGAATGGAAAACACCTAAGTCAGTTATTGAGATTAGGAGTTTCCCAGGATTGGTAGGTTATTATTGTAGGTTCATAGAATTATTCTCCAAGTTGACCTTACCATTAACTAAGTTGACCGATAAAGGGGACTTCTTCATGTGGGATACCCATTGTGAGAATAGTTTCCAAGAGCTTAAGAAACGATTGACCTCTGCACCGATGTTAGTGTTACCTAACCCGAGTGAATCCTTTGTAGTGTATTGTGACGTGTGTGGTTCAGGATTATGGAATACTTATACAAAAGGGGAAGGTGGTAGCATATGCTTCTAGGAAACATAAGATTCATGAGAGGAACTACCTTACCCATGACTTAGAACTAGCAATAGCTGTTTTTGTACTTAAGACGTGGAGACATGATTTGTATGGATCTAGATTTGAGGTTTTTAGTGACCATAAGAGCCTTAAGTATCTTTTCAACCAAGGGGAGTTAAATATGAGACAATGTAGATGGATGGAATTTCTTAAAGATTTCAATTTTTAGTTTAACTATCAACTTGGAAAGGCCAATGTAGTGGTTGATTCCTTAACTAGTTTTGAAAGAGATTCGCAATGGTCCAAAAATAGAGCATAAAAAAAATCCTTTTAAATTATAAGGCTCTGGACGTCACACTCACACTTACACAAGAGAGTTGTATAAAAATTCTTAATTATAAATCATTTAAGAGCGAATATAACACAATTGATCGATAGGGTTTACAAAATAAAAGTTAGTTCATAACTCAACAAAATACAATAAATTACTCTCACCAACGATAACCTGAAATAAATGCGCTCTCGCAAGAACCAAAAACCAGCAACGAAGGGTGAGCTTCGAAAATATGTAATAGTATAAAATAATTGATAAGAACACGTAAAACATTAATTAAACCACACATCATATCAAATCACAATTAATAATAATAATCATGGTAAAACATTGATACAATCCACAACGTCAAGTAAGTTAACACACCAATCAAGTAATGTTATGCATACTCTTATACTTTATACTCCTCCTTCTTGGTACCATTCTAACTCTGAATTACTTGGTTAAGAGGCTTGATACTATGCCATCGCGCAAGTGGACCAATAATTCAAATTGACTATGTCCTCATAGATCCCATCAACTCAACCCAAAACACATATATGCGACAGTCGAAGTAAACGTTTGTTGCATGGTAGCTCCCGACATTTGGAGTACTACCCCCAAGTCACCTAAGGGTTCCCCATCCGAATACCTCCAACGTCTAATAATCTGGTCTTAAGGCTCAACAGTAGACCGCCACGATCAGGCTCATTCAATTGTACTTCCCTTAAATCATTAGGCTTGTCAAGCTCTACCTATGTGATGATAAGATAATCTCCACTTCAAACGAATAACATCTAGATTCTCCCCTCGTCAATCTTGGCTACTCACTCCATAAAGAGAATCATCATTGACACAGATTGAATTCGTCACTATTCAATTAAACACAATATGCATTTCATCATATTCATCAATGTGGTAATATCATAAGTCAACTAGTACACATCATTAATGCATTTTCTCGTAGTCATATATTACATCCAAAAATTATCATCATGATACACAAGCTCCAACAATAAAAATTCATTTGTAATATGTACATGAATAAGTGAATTGAAAGGAATAAGATTTTATCAGAGTGATGAAAGTTTTGGGTGCCTTGTTCGAAGCCTAATCACCAAAAGTATCCTCAGTTTTGTTTAATTATGTTTTCTTCCATCTTTATCAACAATCTTGAAGTGAATTAGTGAAGTCTGTCAACAAATGGACGAGGAGAACATGGATCAGTCGTGACTTCAACAAAATTTGAGATTAAAAAATTCACTAGTTTGATCGACTTTTGAATTATGGCGTTTAAAGATCTGGATTGGTCTTGTTCAACAAAGTTTGTTAGAGGCGTTGAAGACAACATTAATAATCAAGAAAGTTCATAGTGCAAGTATCTTAAGTCTTTGAGATAAGGTTCTAAGACAATGAACAACAAAGAAGACTGCTACAAGAATTTGGGTCAAACTCAAAGGACTATAGATGATAAAATATTTAGTAAATTCTCTCTATCTCAAGCTTTTTATGTTTTCTTTCAGTTGTAATCTTATTAATTTTATTTTATTATTTCTTTAACCTTTTATAAAATATAATAATTGTACACTTCAATTTCAAAAAAAAAAAAAAATTAACTACTCACTCATTCCCTATAATTTGTTAAATTATGGATTTTTTTAACCATTTTTTATATTTTTTGATTTCTTTTTATTGGATTCATATTCTTTGTTATCATTATCAAAGAGATAAATTATATTTTCATGTAAGAATCTAAAATATAACATAACTCAAAACATAAATTGAAAATATGAACAAGTCATCTTTTTGAGTTTCAAAAAATTATTTTTAAAATAATTTTCAACCACCAAACATATTAATGATTTAAGTCACGAACTAAGTCACTTTCTTTAAGATGTTTCACAGCACTGTCTAAAATTATGCAAGATAGTTCAAATTGTATCAGTATTTTACAGCATCGTAGAAAACCGTTATAGAATTATACCCTCAACATACCTATAATGACCACTGTCAAAATATGATTCTTAAGACCACTCATATATTGAAAAGACTACGACACAAAAATCACTCTAAAAGAACTGGGGTTTAAAGGCCGCTCAAAAATTGAAAGACCAGAAAAAAAATTTGGATAAGTGGCTCAGAAGAGCAAAACTCCACTTCAACCCTAAGGTGACTCCAATAACTTTTGAAGAATCTGGTATGAAGCTCTTATTCCCATCACTTAAAGCTATAACTGCATTTTTGTTAGAAACTATGAACGAGGTCTACAAAGTAGAACTATCCTCCTAGCTAATTCTAGACATCCCAATCCCTTCTACCAAAGGTCGATTCTACATACCCACTAAGAAGTGATGAGAGAAGTATAGAACAATTTCCTATCCAACATTAGCTACCTCTTTTACCACACATTCTCCATAAATAATGCAAAAATCAAGTTCTTTTTCTCCCTCGCCTCTTCACACAAGAGCAAAGATAACTCGTATTTGTGTCCCTTTCTTGGAACCACCTCAATCTTGATCTTTGAAATACTTGAGAGTCTTTAGATTTTAGAAGCTCTCAAGGATTGGCCAAAGCCATGTTCCTATTTGCAATCTCCTTTATTGAAATATTGGACATTCTCGTCTTAACATCCAGTACTTTGATATCCTCAACAAGTCCTTGGATCTTAAGATCAAGGTTCCCAAAAAGCTTTTTATTCCATCTTTTATGGTCCCCTTTAAGCGTCTTCACCTATTTCTTAAGAATAAAGACACCCTACTTGAGGAAATTGACCTAGAACAACTCTTCATGACCAATTCATGGAGGCTCTTATTGACCAACACTTGATGGAAAAACCCCACATATGCAACCAACCCCTGAATACGAGAATATGATCAAGTGGCCCTGTAAACGTAAAGCGCTTACCTAGTGGGGGAAGATGCACAAGCCCCACATTTGAAATCAAACTACCAAACTTGTTAATCTCAATAAACGCAAACATTATCCTATAAAGAATCCTTAATCCTAACTAAGTTGCTCCACATAATTCTCTTGTTAGATAAAGCACATTTGGAATAACTATTAACCACAAAGCAACGCGGTCTAAGAGTCCTTATTCCATACACACCCCTAAAAACCCAACTCTAAAGAAAGAAAAAATTGAGGTCCCTTTAGACGTACACCATATAGAGAAAAGTTCGCTACTATTCTCTATTGTTAGGGTAAAATTAACTTCAATCACAAAATGAATTTTCTCAAATAAAATAACAAAGGATGCCATCAACAATTTCTAACTTAGTTTCTTAGAAAGCCAAAAAAAATTAAGATGATTAGAAATTGTTATCTCCTTAATTTTATTCTTCTTCTCCCTACCTTCCAAGCCTCAAATATTGATGGACTTAATAATCATTAATCAAACTATGTGGACTCCCAATAGACCTCTCTCATCCAATACCTCTCCTTAATGTCAACAAATTTATTTTCCTTCGTAAATTTTTTTTTAACATTAGTATCATTGTGTGTCTCACTAGTACCCCCACCGAAGCAAATTTCAGGTGACGGTAAAAAAGGAGCAACCAATACAGAAAGAAAAAAGTAAAGTTAATTAAGATTTGGAGTGTTCCTTACCTCCATCAGAGTGGGAATTAAATTCCCAACCTTTAGAATGAGGTCAACATAAAAAAGTGGAAATGACTTACCTAAATCTTTTTGGTGCACATGGTACATCCATTTTTTGTCGTATCTCTCAAACATAAATAATGTCATGAGTTATTTTTGGCTTAGAAAAGTTTATCAACAAAAGACATGATTTATTATCAAGAGAAATTCAACGTACATTTTTTTACAAGCATTAGAAGTTATAATTAGGGGAAGTAGAAGGGTAGATGTCAAAATAAGAATCCATTTTTCAACTTGGTTGAACGTAAACTATTAAGATTAAAATGTTATTTATTTATTTTTTATAAAATTGTTTACTATAAATTTTCTTTAATTATTTTATATATGTTTTAAAATAATTTGGAGTAAAAACAATATATTGAAGTATGCCAATCACAACATGTCAATGTTTCATCTCATATTATTTATATATAAAAACACTTTTTAACGTGTTCATCTTTAAATATGGAAAAGAGACCCACAAGGGTTTGGAGTTGATATCAATATTAACAAGAAGTTAGTTTTTCATTCATATTGTCGTTTTCTTAAAATTAAAATCCACAAAAGCACACTTATTTATAAATCTGGAAAAATAATTAATCTTTAAATGCTAGCATCTACAAAACTTACCTATATGAATTGTTATGTGAAAACTTGTTGTACATTGGATGTTTATTTTTAAATATAAAAACGCAATATAGATGATGCGAATTTGTACTAGATATGCCTCTAATAGTCTATGGGCCACAAAATGAGTATAATGCAATATACATTTAATTGATAAGAGTGTTAAAGATTCTATCAAAGATAGGAAATTGATAAAGACACAGGAAAGATACGAAAAAATAATTTAACGTTATTATATTTTTTAAATTTATGATTAATTAAAGTGGTACTAATAGTTATTATATTTTCTAAATTTTATTGTATTAATCAATTTGTAGGACTCCAACTGCTATCATATTTAAGACAAATAAGTTAAGAGATGCTTTGGCACGTGAGGTGTCCTCTTTCTCATCAAGGGGCTTAAACAATGTTACACATGAGATTCTCAAGATTTAATTTTTCATTAATGAATAAATTAAATACATCTTAATTTGTTGTTAACATTTTTTTTTCTATATTGTAGCTCGATTTAAATGCCCCAAGAGTAGATATTATAGCTAGTTGATTTCTAATTGTTATGCTCAACAAATCTTACACTAATTTCTCCTATTTTTTATCACATCAGTGAGAACATAATATTAGAGTTCAATATTGTGTCAAGGACATCAATATCTTGTCCACATGTTTTTGATGCAGCAGATGCATCAAATCGTATCATCCTACATAGACACTAATTGTTTTTCATTCGGCTCTGATGATAATTGGTAATGGATCAAACCTCAATCAATATGTCTATGCACACACAAAAAATATCTAGAAGTATGATAAATTATGTAGTATACATTATATGCCACTATTAAGGATTAGTACTTATAGTACTTTCTTTTTATTTTTAGTCACTTCTAGAAACTATTTAATTAGGTGCGGATTTTTCTGAGGTTTAACAAAAAAATAAAAAAAAAACGTCTTACCTATAGATTCTCATGTGGAATTATTTGTTTAAGATTTTAAATCCACATGTAAGACCCCAAATATTTTAAATGAAATATTTATCCACACATAAATTTGCAGAAAGGTTTCTAGCAAAAAATAATTTTCCTTATCACACAATAATAAATAATTAATTTCTAATATTAATAAATTCAATGCACGTTTCTATAATAAAAAGTAGTCTCTAAAGACAAACTGGTAAATACAACATATATTACGTTACTTAGTATGAAAATTTTATTTACATATAAATTAAATTGAGCAATTACTGAAAAAATATTTTTTGTGAATGTTATCTAAGGTATCATTCTCATAAATTAAAAATAAAAAAAATAAAAAATAAAAAGAAAAAAGATACTCCGACAATGCATGCTTTCTGCAAAAGATCTCCTTTAAATAAAGTGTAGACATTCTTGGTCAACATATTAATGTAAGGTATTAACTACTACTACTCAAATTGTTTGTTTGCATCGTCCTGAAAAACAAACTCGGGGCCTTATTTCAAAGATTTAATTTATGAAGACCAACCAACGTTATGTGATTCTATGCATTTCAAAACAGACTAATATGGGTCCAGGTAAACAATGCTTATGATTTTTCATTAAAAACCAATCAGCATAATCATTAAAATGCTCACAAATTTATTAATTAGTTTCATGGAGTATACTTACCTAATAATAGAAATTGAGCCACATTTAAAAGGAGACTTTTATTGTTGTTGTGGATGACATGCCAAATCACCTGTGTTTCTTTCAAAGAAGCACCATCATGAAACCTGAAAAGATTTAAAGCACGATCTGGTACTCAATAATAATAAAAAGTAACAAGGTTCATGTATGATGTAGCTTTTTTACATGTATTTTCAAAGAATAGAAACAAAGAATTAGGACTAAATTGGGATATCAGTTTTATATATGGCAATAACAATTGAAATTACAATTTCATTTTTGTTAAAGAGATCATGGAACAATGGAGATGTTTCTATGACTGAATCAATTATCCGACAAACTAGGTTCTCTAAAACTTTACTTCACCTGATGCAAATCCCCCCAACAAACTTGCTTCTCTTTGACAATAGACTTCGAATCTCTTTTCTAACATCCACAAACATGTGAAGAAGGATTATTAACAGTTGTCTCCCAGACGAGTCTAGCTAGTTTCTATGACGTACTCTCAATTTTCATGAAAATTAGAAAAACTGTCCTAATAATTTCTGAATAATAAAACTCAGTTGAATAAATCTCTACATTCTCATAACTAATTTAATTCACAAAATGCACATTTCAATAGAACATTGGAGACATCATATAACCTGTGTCTAAAAAAAAACCTATGTTTCTTAATGTGTGATCAAGACACAATTAATGATCTACTAAATTATGTGGCCACCACATGATTGACTCCCATGTGCATTCTGCAAAACATCAGTGATTTTAAACACTGAAAGAAGGTACACAGATCTCAAGTTTTCTATCTTGGACTACAAATTACATATTGAACAGAGATATGCAACGCTTCAAACAGAAATCGCAGTGTTATACAGCTCAATCAAGAATCATCAGGCCATATGGCATAGTTGAACACAATCCAAAACAATTGAATTAGCTTATAATATTAGTAGTGTATTTAAATTGACTTAATACTGTGTAGGGGTAAAAGTAATTAAACAGCGACATGTTATCAGTAGTGTATTTATACATAGTATATATATCATATCCTTCCTTAGTTTTTTTCCCTAAACACAAGGAACTAAAACAGTTCATCAGACTCTTTCTATCCCTGTTTTTTTGTTTCCTTCATTCCAATTTTTCCTTTCTTCCTATTTCTATTCTTTTAGAGCATAATCAGGTTGTTGTTCTTTCTTTCTGTATACTAGAATCTGTGGTTTTCTGTAAAGAGTCCTTGTTTGGGGGTTCTTTATTTGTCTTCAATCTTCATACCCCACTTCACAGTTGTTAGAACTCTTTGCCACCTTCAACTTGACAATAGACTCCAATCTCAGAAAAACACTAGATCTGCATCTAAAGTAATTTCCAAATTGAAATTGTTCAAAAACCAACACACAAAAACACTAAATCAGAAGAAAATCAAAACCCTAACTCACTATAGTTCACAAAAATTAATAATGAAACGAGAATAATGAAAAAGGCGAGAAACGAGAATGAAATAAAATAGAGAGTCGCGCGCAACAATTCCAACGGCGATAAAATTTGTAATTATAAAATTTCAAACTTAACCATGAAACAAATGAAAAATTATGACATTATTATGAGTCTTGTAACAACTATAAAAATCAGATACGATATAAATTTATACATATAAGTGGAAATACAAATAAACATAATATATAAAATATTTGAATAAATACATACAAAAGTTATTATTATACATTGTTTGGGGCCGAGTCTCCAATTGGAGACTCCTTGTTAAGGAGTTTTTTTCGCCCTGACCAACTATTTTATAATTTTTGTTTTCGACCCAAGTCAAGGGGTTCTGGGGCCCATTTCATTTCCTGCTCACAATTTGGGAACACATAACACACAATTTGGAACACTAGCAATGTGCAATAACTTCTCATGATCCATTTTCTCTTCCCCGTTGATTCTCATTCCATACACTATTTTTTGTCCTCTGCTAATGTTACCTTCTTCCATTGTAAACTTCGTTGTCTCGATTTTCAGGCCTCTATTATTGTTACGGTCGTTTTCGAACTTTCATGTACTTTCAGATAAAATTCCTACGATTAAGAAAAAAATCTATATAGTTTTTCTATCTTCTAATATGAATCTGCTATAAAGTCTTAGTAACTTTCATTATGCTTTGTTGTTCTTGAATCTTTGATAGGACTAAGATTCCAATTTATTTTTGAATTTTTTACACATACCCATTACTTCATTTTACTAGAAATAGGGGTTTTTGAGATTGAATTTGAATTGTTCTTGTGATTGTGATTTTGAGACTACTATATGCAAAAATGGTTTTCCTAATAGATGAATTGTGGTTTTATGCACTTTTTTATGCCTATTTTGAAGCTTTTTTATGTGATTATATCAAGACTTTACCATCATGCTTAATCATTCACCTTTTTTTTTCATATGGGAAGAAAGTGAAGTTGGATTCTCTAAACCGGTGACCTTACAATTGCATCATTTATGAATTTCCTTTATTAATTATTTACTTTCCACTACGTCAAAAACGACATTTTATAACGCGTCTTTTATAGCACTTATTAAATACAAGCGCTGTTGTAGGATATTTTAAAAATAACGGAGAATACAACAGCGTTTTTTTGACAAACGCGGTAAAAGACTTGCGCTTTCACATAATTAAAGGACCTATTAGAGCGCTTTTTAAAAAAGCGTTGTAAAAGGCTTTTAAAAAAAAATAAGGAGGTCTTTTATAACGCTTTTGGACAAACGCTTTAAAATGCTTGTAAAAAAGCGCTGTAATAGGCTTTTAAAAAAATAAAATAAGGAGGTCTTTTACAATGCTCTTTAAAAAAGCGCTGTAATAGCCTTTTAAAAAATAAAATAAGGAGGTCTTTTATAGAGCGCTCTTTAAAAAAGTGTTGTAATAGTCTTTTAAAAAATAAAATAAGGAGGTCTTTTACAACGCTCTTTAAAAAAACACTGTAATAGGCTTTTAAAAAATAAAATAAGGATGTCATGTACAGTGCTCTTTAAAAAAACGTTGTAATAGGCTTTTAAAAAAAATAAAATAAGGAGGTCTCAGCGGTCTTTAAAAAAGCGTTGTAATAGGCTTTTATATATAACAGTAAACCGCTTCAGTTTCCTCTTCATTACATAAACTTCACTACGCTTCAGTGTCTTTCTCCTCTTTATTATTCTTCTCATTGCGAACCCTATTGTCCCTATGAACTATATTGTTAACCATCTCCATTGCAAATCATCTCTATATTTGTTATTATCCCTACGAACAATATTACGTATTCTTCTCATTGCGAACCCTACTCTGTCCTATGAACCGTTCGTATTTCTGCGCATTCTTGCTGTTCCTTCTTAAACGAAACCATAACCCTACGAACCCTACGTATTTCTTCGCACTCTTCAGGTATTGTATTCATTTATTTCTTACATATATATATATATATATATATATATAATGTGTTTGTTAATGCTAATAATCGCATTTATTTGATAGTGCTTTACAAGTTTTTTGAGCTCAAAGGGGTACTACAGTGTCGAAGCAAAAGTCAAATAAATCACATGGATTCCAATAAAGGTTTGAAATATATGCCTTTAAAATTTCATTAATAATCAATTCACAAATATTTATTGACTTATATGTTTTATTTTATAGTATCATCGTCAAACTAACAACATAGACTGTGGATACTATATATTGCGATTCATGAAGGAGATTGTTGATATAATCCCAGAAAGAGATCTAACTGAAATAAAGGAATGCACCTATTACAGCGCTTTTTTTAAAAAGCGCCGTACAACTAGTACAACAAGCAGCGTGTTTTTAGAAGGGATTTACAGCGCTTTTTTATTTTAAAGAGCGTTGTTGTATCTTTTTACAGCGCTAGATACTACAACGCTTAATTTTTTGAAAAAGCACTGTAAAATACCATTTTTCGCTTAGTGCTAGCTACATGTTACATGCTTAAAATAGAATTTTATTTTAACAATCTCAAGTTATCCTATGATTAACTATATGCTATTTGTTTAGATGTATAGTAACTTCTTTTTTATGTTATAGTATGGAGTCTATGATTATGAACATGAATATAGAAGATGAACAAGTTCATTTTGTAGTATTTGGAAATACCAATACACATAAGAAATCAATGTCCATAATTTGGAAGTTTTTGTACAAAAATCGATAAAGATGAAGATGGGTGGAAAGGGTTGCATGGAATCTTTGTAGTTATAAATTAAGTATTGGAAAAACCCTAAGTTTGGGAAAAATTATGGGACTTCACATCTATTTTGTTAAGTGTTTTCTTTGTAAAAGTGTCTTATTAAACCTTTTTTTATTAAGATGAGATGTCTAACATGATTAAAATCAACAACAACAAAAAACACCATCGTGATTTTCTTAAAGAAGCTAGTATTGCACATGATCTTCCTTTTAGCTTTGTTGAGTATGATAAAATTCAAGTATGGGTGCATTATTTGAATCTTTATGTTCAAACGGTCTATAGGAGTACCATTGTATCAAATATTGAGACAAATTTAACAAAGAGAAGACTAAGCTTAAAGATTTCATGGATAGAATTCCAAATCAAATTTGTCTAACACCATATGTTTGGACAACATCTACTAGTGAGGGTTATATTTGTTTAACCACTCTTTTTGTTGATGAACAATGAAAGTTAATCAATAATGTTCTTAACCTTTGTCGAGTGAAACCCCCACACAACGGTATTGTATTGAAAATCACTTTTTTCATTGCTTAAAGAAATGGAGAATAGATAACGAAGTGTTTTCTATTACCTTGGATAACGCCTCTTCCAAATAGAACATCTTTTTGTATAGAGCAATTTCCTATGTGATGGTGAGTATTTCCATGTTGGAACTAAGTCCATATACTTAATTTTATTTTTGAGAAAGGTTAAAAAGTGGCCAATGAAGCACTCAAGAAAGTAGATATAGTGTCAAGTATATTAAAGGATTTGGTGGAGAATGGTCAAATTTAAAGATTGTGTATTCATGCGTAAATAAGCATTAGCGGTAGTTTAAGATAAAGTGTGTGTACAAGGTGATATATCACATATTTAATGTTTGAAAGAGCCTTTAAATATAGAAAAGTTTTTAACTTTTTCCAAGTGGCATATAGGAGTTATAAACCAGATACCATAGGATTGTTTATGTCATCCAAAAAAGGAAATAAGGCTAAGAAAAGTAAAATAATAAGCGTAAGCGTTCTAACTTTTCCCCCCTCTCATTGATCCCAATATACCATCTGATTGTTTAAGATATGTAATATCATAAGTTTAAGCTTTTTATGCTAAAATTGTCATTAACTTTATTTCATTCCAACTCTTCTTGTTTTTAGATTTATTAACATTGATATTGATTTATTATATATTATAGAATTTTAAAGCTTTTCAAAATCAATCTACATCTATCACCCATAAGAGTGATTGTATATCTTGAAGAAAAGTCCATTGAACTTGATAAAGAACACTATGAAGCTTTTAAGGTATTCCTTTATTAGGAGGTTTATCGGAAAAAGTACCGTGTACTCTGTTTAATGATATGAGATGTGCTTAGTACTTCTATTACCACAGTGGTCTGAGAATTTTCTTTTAGTATTGGTGGATGTGTTCTCACCAAATACACAAGTTTCATTCTTCATGAACACGTCCAAATATTGATTTGTATTCGAACCTGAATATATGGATTTAATGAAAATCTAAATCGTAATATTTGTTATTCTAATTTATTTTTATCTTGCATAATTATCTCATCATGATTATCTAAATGTTTCAATTGTATGTGCTTTTAAGATAATGATGGATACAGTCCTTTTGTTTGTAAGGATGAATCTAGTACTACCATTTATCACTCTTGAGGCTTTTGGATGACAAGATAATGCTCTATTTCGATTGGTTTTACTTGTTACTTCTTGTTAACTATGTTTACATAGCATATTGGCTCTTTCTGTTTGAAATAGAGTTTTTCATAATTACTTATTATAATACTTAATTAATACGAGGATCTTCTTATATTGTCTTAAGTATCAAATTTTGATGAACTTCATTTATTGGTGTTTATATTTGAAACTATTTGTTGTCAATTGGTATACGATTAAATGATTTTTATGTTGTTATGTAGATTGTGTTTGTATCATTCCTGTCAAAAACATCAAAATCTATTATTTTGTAAAATAAATACTCATAAATATGTATCATATGATATGCTTTATTAAAAATTGGCATAGGGATCCACTAAGCCCGCATGGTTTTGTGAGTTTTTTGGTCTTGTGAGCTTCATTAAGTGGGTCGTTTTAGCCAAAAGGTTTTTTGGACCCCTCTGATATGTAGATTGGGGCCAATATATATGGAGCTTGGAAATTTGACACCTCTACAATCAAGGATTAATGCTACAAAATTTCACATGTTAGAACCAAGTAGGTTTGAAGAACTATAACTTTTACTTGTTTTGATGATAATAAATTTTTCGGGAACAGTTTAAAGCACCATTGTTCTATTTAAGTGTGCAATTCCCAGACCAAGTTTATTTTGAAATGACTTTTTGTTGCATCCTATTGTGATTGGACTAAGTTAAAGGAACACCAAGATTTACCTTTGATTTATGTATTCTAATTTGGTGAACTTGCTCTGAAGCATGCCTCTAGTGTTCTAATAATGCAAGTAATGCTCTGATTAGTCCGACTCTGATGACTATGACAAACATTTATTTGTCTGCATTTGATAAGAGTGACAAAAGTAAGTGTTTCTTTGTCTTTGATAATCATGCAAGAATTTGATCGTCTGATTCTGTTTAAATGTAAATGTTCTAATGAAAAGAAAATGTTTCAATGTAAAGTCAATGCTCAAAAAAAGACAAATTTTATGCATCATATGCTCAACACTCTGAATCCATTATTTATCTGAAGGTTTATGTGACATACTCTGATCATGATATCCTCTGCTCTTTTGGTCTCCATACATGATGATTTCTTCCAATTAGAACAACAAACAAAAAACCATAAAGTTCACTATAAAAGGGCGTGCAACCCTCATTGAAGAATACAACAACAAAAGTGCACTACAATAAACGCAATTCAACCGTCTTTGCACTATTTATCTCTATCTTTTATATTTTTCTAAGTGTTGAGAAACAGATTTATGAGAATACAACTTTGTAAACATCTTCTTGTAAGAGTCATTCAGAAACTTTTAAACATTTCATTTTGTAACCTAGCCTAATAGTGGCTTAATTATTCAACAATTTGATTGTACTAATCTTTGAGATTATGAAGACTTGTGTTAAAACAAGGAAGTCTTTTCAATCCCAAATGCAACTAAATTATAGTGCTCAACAAAACTTCTCCAATAAGTGTTAGGAAACAATTTCAGATTCAGAGAGGAAACCAAACCATAATAGCAATTTCAATATGTGATGGGTAGATGTCGTATTCCTTGCTAATCCCAATCGTATGAACACCGTCCCTAGCCATGGTAAAAGCGACATCTTGGAACGCTGTCGTGAGGAAGGGGGTCGCTATTGATCATAGCCTTTGGGCACATGTTTTTAGCTTTTTAGTTTGGTATTTTAAAAGCTCTTTATAGCTTAGGTTAATATTTTTAGCTTGTTTCTAAAACTTGGGTCGAATTTGAATTATAATTTTATTATTTGTATTTTGACTCTTTCTCGCTTTGTAGGTCATAACTTAACCTCTATTTAAATTTTATCAATTGTATTTGACATGTGTGCAACTACGAATCAAATTGGCGTCGTTGTCGAGGACTCTCTGATAATAATATTAAACCTATTTTTAGGCGACTCTCTCGGATTGCCCCCAATTTCCTTCGTTTAGACCCTCTTTTGAATTTTTAAAATTTTTCATATTCTCCAAAAATTCTAAAAAAATTTGTTTTGCCTTTATTTGATTTTTAGAAATTTTTTGCGGTATTTTTATATTTTTTGGATTTTATTTGATAGGATTTTCGATTTTTCACTTCAATTTTAACATTTGGGTCATTGTTGGAATTTTTAGAATTGTTATTTTGTATTGCATTGTTACGATGATGCATGACTAGGGCTAGTTCTGTGAATCTTCATTATCTTGAACATGAAATAGATAGAACATTTCATTTACGTCGTAGATTTAATAAAGCTGCTAGTGTTAAAGAGTTAGAATCAGTTACTACAATTGACAACTTGTTGTAAAATATGGTTGATGTGAATAATAGAACCTTAAGACAACTTGCTACACCTAATGTCAATTATAATGCATTATGCATCACATATCCTGAAGTTACTGTACCATTTGAACTTAAATCTGGTTTAATACACTTGCTTCCAAACTTTAATGGTCTTGCAGGTGAGGATCCCCACAAACACTTGAAGGAATTCCATATTGTGTGTTCTACCATGAAGCCTCAAGGAGTCACCGAAGACCATATTAAGCTGAGAGTCTTCCCATTTTCACTCCAAGACGCTGCCAAGGACTGGTTATACTACCTTCAACTAGGTTTTGTTACAACTTGCAATGATCTCAAGATATTGTTTCCAGAAAAATTCTTCCCCGCCTCAAGAGTTGCGTCAATCTGAAAAGAAATATGTGGCATCAAGCAAATTGACAGGGAATCATTACATGAGTATTGGGAGAGATTCAAGAAATTAGTGTCAAGCTATCCTCATCACCAGATTTCTGAACAATTGCTCATCCAATATTTTTATGAAGGCTTGCTATCTATGGATAGAAGCATTTTGAGTGCTGCTAGTGAGGGAGCACTTGTCGATAAGACCCCAAAAGCGGCAAGGGATTTGAGCCTGTACTGATTCAATCGATTGGCAAACCCATTACTTAAATGTTTTTAATCAGGTATGTGTTCTGTGATTAAAGAAATCGATTGGACAATCGATTTGATATATTTTTCTTAAGTTGCTGATTTTGCACTACTCGATTAGTTAATCGATTGCATGAATGAAGTAGTTCATCATTTATCAGAAACATATTGCATAATCGATTGGCACATCGATTTGAACTAAATATCTGATTTACTGGGATAAGACAAGTCGATTGGCAAATCGATTGGAATAATTGTCTGAGTTACAGGGAGAATTTAGCCCATTGCCAAATCGATTATGTCAATGAAAGTGAGTCGACTGAGTAATCGATTGTTTTGATCTCGTTGTTTGAACAAAACAAATATAATCGATTAGTCAATTGATTCTGATATAAACTGAGTATCAGTTTCTGATATATGCATTAAAAGAATCGATTAGTTCATCTATTTCAAGATTCAAGAAAAACAAGAAACGCGATAATCGATTGGGCAATCGATTAAGCTGGTAAAACACATTAATAAAATCGATTGAGAAATCGATTTATCTGTAGTTTTTCTTAAACTATATAAACTGAATCAATCACAATTTTCATAACAGTTAATACATTTTAAAAGAACTGAAAGTTTTCATTGGCTACTCGAAAATTACACTTTGAGAGAAACTGTTATAACTCACAAATATTATTGGCAAATACTTAGTGTGAGAATTCATTGTGATGGAATCAAGTGTTCTTAGTTCTTAGTTCTTTTTGAAAGAAACAATCTTTGTAAAAGGAAGTGTGCGGAAATCCAGTATTGTGAAACTAGTGGTCATCTTTTATGATGCTTGTGTTCATCTAAAAGAGATCTCAATCTGATCTTGCTAGAGCTTGATGATTAGTTCTTAAGGATAGATTGGTTGGTGTTGTAGATTGATGTTGAGTTAGATGTATAGGCATTGAAGTGCTGGAAAGTCTATAAACATACTCAAATCATTTCTAGTAAAGGCTGAAATATGTGAGTGATTTTCAGGACTAGATGTAGACTATCGAATCGATAGTCGAAACAGTATAAAAATCCCTGGTGCACACTTTTCTATCTCTATACTCTTTATCTTGATGATGCATGTGTTCTTGAATATCTGTTTTGAATAAGTTTTGAATCTATACTCTTATCTTGATAATACATATGTCTTTGAATCTCTGTCTTGATTAGTTTTAGAATCTATCACTGTTAAATTGGAATTAATATTAAACAAGTTAGTTTTAATATTAAGTTCATCACTTAGAAAGAAATTGGATAATTTGGTTAATAATCTTGTGTATAACTTTCTAAGGATAGAGGCCATTATACCAACACAAATGACAATTACACAATAATTATGTAGCATTCTCATGGTGGATAAATCTAGTATAAATGTTACTTCTAAAATTTATACCTCTGTGACAACTTGATATCTCTTATTCATGACCTATAAGATGTGATCATCAGTCTACTCACATAATAGCTCCGATGTATTATTGTTGTCTTAATTAAAAATAACTAGTATATGGCCCATGACAAGCATGGTTAATGAACTCTTTATTATAAAATTAATTTTATATGTTTTGTATTTACTCCATATATTTAAATAAGTTTTTAATTAATATATATTAATGGTGTAAAAAAAATTTAATAAATAGATTACAATATAGATAAATAGATTTTAATAAATTTTTATCAAAACTATAGATAAAATCTTAAACGTGATTGGTTTACATGTATTGACATTAAAAGGATTTCACAATGCACTACATATTCATAAAATATATAATACTTATTAAAATTAATTATGTAAACTGAATAATAATGTAAATAATAATTGGAATAGATAAATTCAAACTACACAAAGTGGCATGAACCGTTATGTTGTTGGAGAAGATAAAATGGTCAAACTCATCGCATATGATAATGCATATACCCACCTGGTTGCACTGCACATAAAAGGAAGTGTCATTAATGTTGCATTTGACTTGACCTTACACTGGTCCAGTCCTATGCGTTGTAGCTTGATTGTCTCACTACTGATGCAACGTTCGATGCAACAAATTTTTCATTTGTTGGATAATAGAGCAGACCTTGCACAACTCTCTTGCGCATTCATGAACCACAAAAACATCTTTTACTATCTTGTTCCAAATATGATTCTTACGTTGCATCCAAATGCTCCACAAAACTGCAGCAAAATAGGTTGAATCCAAATTTGAAAGTGGACACTAAATGCAAAAAACCATATCTACAACGCTTGTTGCAGATTCATAGAGTTGCTAAGGGAAGTAAAAAAATTCACATTGTTGCCAAACATTGCGACTAGTCTAACAAGGAGAAGAAAAGATGGTAGCTATCTTCTATCCCAACATCACAAAAAGCAGAGTTAAGGGGAGACTTTACTCCACAATTTTGCAATCTCACCCAAGTAGGAAGACAACAACGACAAATGTGCCATAAAAGATTCTTTATTTTTGGAGGAACTCATAGATGCCAAATGAGATGCCATGAGCCTTCTATTTTGACCTTAGAAGTGTCAATGAGATCTTGGATACACACACCATAAGTATTTTTTTTAAAAAAAATACCATTCTAAGTAGTATGTCAACGGCTAAAAAATTTGAGATAAGAGGAATGTTCTTAGTCTTACAATGGGGATTGATGTTGTCTGCAATTTTCAAATGATTCATGTGCGTGCTCATATGATTTGATTGAACAACTACGGATTCGTCGAATAACTAGCTTTCATTGATAAGAAAAATAGTATCTCTAGAGCCAATACACCAGATACTTCCTGCTCAAACTACAAACTTAGCACTCCATATGCCTTTACAGACATAGCTCGAGAAAGTATTTAGCTAAAGCTTCATTGGTGATTTCCATGAAGAACAAAAAACAATCATTGGTGAAAAGTAAGTGTGAAATAAATTTGGCATTTATGAAAGTTCTAGTGCCATGAATCTCTCCATGCACCTTTTCTTGTTTGATATGGCTTGAAAGGCCTTCTCTAAGACTCTTAGCTTTAATTTGTAATTTTTGAATTTTGGTGTATTTGGTATTGTACTTCTGAGGCTTTTTAGCTAATTTTATTGATATTTTTTGAGTTATGCCAAAAATATATTTTTGGATTCCCGATTTAAATTTATTCGTTGATGAATAATTTAGTTTATTTACGTAGAATATTTTGTCGAAAAAAAAAATTTCTGAGATGCGACGTTTTTCAGAAAAATTCATTTGTTGATTGAATTACGACGATAGTAGATATTTTTCTGAAAAAGTGGTTTGAGAGGTGATTTGATGCGACGGGTGAAATGATGATTTTTAAAAAAATACCTAAATTTTTATTTAGATATTTGTTTTATTATATATATATATATATATATATATATATATATATATTGGAAAAAGAAAGAAAGGAAAATGAAACAAAAAGAAAACATTTTGGTGCAGCTTGCCTCCTTCCATTCTTTTCTTCTTCAAGCCTTCATTCTTTTTTCTCTGTTTCAAAGCTTGTTAAATAAGCCAACGAACCCATTTCCTCGGTCGTTTTCCTCCCAGCTTTTTACTTCTTCTTACTATTTCAAGAATACACAAAGAAACAAGTGTGTTGGTGGTTTTGAAAAACAAAAGAACCCAAACCATCCTTTTTCTTCTAGATCTAAGCTCCCTTTCGAGACGTGACAGAAGAGAAAGTTGCTCCTTACCACGCTGTGATGCTAGTGAGCTAGTTTTCGAAGTGACGACGCTAGCAAAAAATTTACCGTAATTAATCGTGGTGCCGTAATCGGTTGTTAAAGCTACAACGGAGGTAAGGGCTCCCTCCAAACTTTTAGATTGCATATAGGACTTTATATGTGTATTTGTGGAGGTGGATATTTGTTAGATTTGTGAGCGATATTGTGCAAAATGAATTTAATGTGATTTATGTGTGTGTTTGGAGATGAGATTTGGTGGTTTTATGTGTAAAAATGTGTAGTTTTGATATTGGAAGATTTATGTTTGAATTATTGAAATTTAATTGAGGTGCTATATATGTGTTGTGGAATTATATTGATTGATTTTGTTGTGAATGTTTGAGTTACGTAATGAGTTATTTTCAAATAAATGAGTTTGAACTGAAGTTGAAATTTTACACACAAAAATTAGAGTTGTTAAAGTTGTAAAAAAGTTCAAATTTTAACTAAGTTATGGAATTTGAGCAAAAAGGTAGATTGAAATGAAAAATAATTGGAGTTTAAAATGTTACTCTTTTAATTACTCTTGAATTGAGTTTAAAAAGAAAAAGTTTAGAGTATTTTATTAACTCAAAATTTTCGGTGTTTTAATAGTCGAGTGTGCATATGTGAGATTTGGACAATATTTTTTTTATTTAGTTTTAACTTAATAATGTAGATTATTTGATTTTAAAAGTTTGGTGTGTGAGAAAGATTTAATTTTGGGAATTTTGTTGTGGTTGGATTAGTTTTATTGTGAACAAATTGTTATAAATAATTAGGTTTATGTAGTTATCTCCTTTAGTCTCGAAAAGGAATCGAGATCGTTGGCACTGAGTTAGCGGTGGGGAGAACTCTGAATATTAATGTTGTTGTGGTGATTAAGTTTTGATGTGATTGTGTATTCATAATTGATAATATATGTGTTATTAATTTTATTGACGAAAATCTGTTTTGAGTATACTCTGTGATAGGTTTGAAAAATCGTTAGTGTTAAATGAGTATTAAAAATGAGGAATCTTTTAATACATGCATTTACTTAATGATTATGGTGAAAAGAGTCAGACTATGTTCATGCATTTCAGAGTACATGGTGACCGCGATGGAGCCATGGTGATAGTGGTGATCGTGATGGGCCACGAGATGATGCAATGTAATCCATTGGTTCATCTTAACCTTGTGGGGATTTTTATGTCGTGTAGGTTCGTAATAGATGGCCCCTCGGTAAATAGTACTGGTATGAGATAGGCGATACATTTACGATATACGTTTTTTAATAAATTGTGCTGACCTGTGATAGGTGGCACCTCAGTAAATAGTCCTGGTATGTGATAGGCGGTATATTTACGATTTACGCTTTTTAGTAAATTGTGTTGACCCGTGATAGGTGACACCTCATTAATTAGTACTGGTTTGTGATAGGCGGTACGATTATGAGTTACACCCATTCGAGGAGGGCTTTCGTTGGAATTCAGGAATCATGCATTTTGGCATATACGCATTTCATTAAGGTGCATGGCACGCGAGTTATGTTTGATATATTGTGATGATTGTATATACATACTCGGTTGTTGTTTGTTATTGTGTCGTAATTGCTTTGAAGTGTAAATTTGGGTTGATTAACTTTCGATGTAATTATGTATTCATAATTGATGTTAGGAATGTTTGATGTGTGATTGAGGTGTGAATTTATGGAGATTAATTTGGTGTGACTTTTACGTTCATAATTGGTATTATGAATGTGTGAAGTGTTAATTGATTCAGAGTCATTGTAGAACTGAATATCTACATTTTTCTCAGTTGTATTCAGCTACGACAGTGCTGTATTCAAATACGATAGTGCATTTTTGTTAAAAACTTCATTTTCGACTTTGTTTATGCACTTTTAACATATGAAAACCCTTTCAAGGAGTACGCTAAGATGAAAGGTTATTTTCTGCATTTAAAACTTAAATGCTAAGTGATATTCGTTAATTTCGTTTGGTGACCTTTTATAATTATTGTGGAATTTAGGGTTTGCCCTCAGATGAGAACTAGGATCATCCTACCAGTTAGTACCCTAGAGATGGAAAGAGAGTTAGACATACCTGACCGAAGCTGTGTCAGGAGGATCTTGCGGGTGCGTGGAGATCACTCGTGTTGTATAGTTTTTGTAGCATGATAAGATTAGATGGTTGTATAGGGGCTAGATGTCTTTCTTTTGTGGTTGTATTTATTTCAATATGGAAGACTGTACCTATACCTTATATTGTCAGCTTGACATTTATTTTGATTGGTCCATGTTCCACTTTTTAATGTGACATGGGGAAAGGCGAGATTCTTGGGGCAGTGCTTTTATGCAGGTGTCTGTCGAGAATATCCCAAGGGGTATGAGCTATGTCTGATGGGTCTCAAAGCCTTGATGCATTTCGTTGTTTAAATACTTTGGATTTTTGTTTCAAAAACTATTTCTACTGCTTGTAAATATTGTTGACTTTTGTTGTTGTGTTACGACTTAAATATTTTATCCAAAAGTATTTCTTTCTTTACTTTTGAAATTTGATTTTTGTTTTAAAAAAAGAAGAAAAAAAACATGTTGTTATAATTTTTGATATCAGAGCCTCTAGTTATAGATTGTAGGTCAACCTGTAGGTTAGGAGTCGTTATGTGATCATGTGTCGGATTAAGTTGTCTAAGTTGTCAGGTTCGGTATAGTTGTTATGTGTTGATATTGTTGGAAGTCATTTTGGGAATTCTCCTAAGTGGTGTTAAGATTCTTCTTGATGTTGGTTTTGAAGGAAACAATGCCACCAAGAAGGAACGACGGTGCCAGAGTGAATGTCAATAGGGATGACCAGATGGCGGAAGCTATGAATAACATGGTTGCTTCTGTTGCTGCCCAAACTGCTGCAAAGACTTTCCATGATCTAGAAAAAAGAGAAAGAGAGATCCGTGTTGCTGAGTCAAGAGGACTTGAAGATTTTCGCCTTCACAATCCTCCCAAGTTTAAGGGTGATAAGAATTCAGAGAAAATGGACCAGTGGATTCAAGAAGTGGAAAAGATCTTTGAGATGATTAACTGTCAGGCATGAGTGAAGGTCAACTATACCACTTATCTGCTATTAGGGGATGTTGAGTATTGGTTGAGGAGTACAAGATTGTTGATGGGATCAGCTCACGAAGAGGTGAACTGAGAATCATTCAAAAGGAAGTTTTTAGACAAATACATCCCGATGAGTACCAGGACTAAACTAGGCAATGATTTTCTAAAACTTCATCAGGGGAATATGAAAGTGGGCTAATATGCCGCCAAGTTTGAATCATTTTCGAGGCATTTCAGGTTTTCCCGTGAAGAGGTTGATGAACCATTCATGTGTCATCTTTTCCAAGCTAGATTGAAGTATGAGATTCGAGACTCTGTCTTACCCTTGGGAATTCAACGTTTCCAAGTTCTTGTGGAAAAATGTAGAGAAGTTGAGGATATGAAGAATAAGAGGGCTAGTCAAGGAGGGAATTTTAATTCAGGAGGGCCTAGTCAGGTGAATTATCATAACAACAAAGGAAAACAAGTTGTTAAGCCCTATAACCAACCACATAACAACAACAGAGATCAGAGCCACCCGTGGAATCATAATTTCGGAAGACAATTGGGACAAGTGGTTTGATGTTTCCGATGTGGGGATTGCAAGTGCTTGTACCTCTAATATTCCCACATGCTACAATTGTCAGAAGCTAGGGCACATGGAAAGGGATTGCAAGGCTCTGAAGGTGGAACCAATTGTGAATATAACTAGGGCTACTTGTAAGACCCTTAATTTTAAATCCTAAATTATATAATTTTAGGGTATTTTGTGTTGAATTTCTTAGGTGTTTAGCCCATTTTTGGTATTTAGTGAGTTAAATGCCAAAAATATATTTTTGGAAATTGAATTAAAATTATTTGTCGAAGAATAATTTATTTAGGTCACAAAGAATTTAATACTGAACAATTTTGTAAAAAATATCCCTCGTTGCTGAAAATTGTATATGTCAATTGAGTTGCGACGAGAGTAGCTATTTTTATCAAAATAGTTTGAGATGTGAGTGAAGTGATGTGTGTAAGAGTTGCTAGATATTTGTTGGTTTAGTTTTGAGTATAATATATATATATATATATATATATATATATATATATATATATATATATATATGAAAACGTGGGAATCAAAAGGAAAGAAAAGAGAAACAAAGGAAAGAAAACGTTTCCTCCCTGCCTCGCGAAACCATTCATCCCTCGTTCTTTCTTCTTCTATTCTTTTGCTTTCTCATTTCTTCAACATTTGAGCTTCATTTCGAGAAGTTATAGAAGGGAAAGTTGTTCATCTCCCTGCTACGGTGCTAGTGAGCCAACATTGGAAGCGACGTCACAGACTTAAATTTTACCAGAATTAATTGTGGGGTCGTAATCACTTATTAGAGCTACAACAGAGATAAGAGCTCCTTCCAAATTTCTAGTTTGCATATAGGACTCAATATGTGTATATGTGGAAGATGCATTTTAATGTGATTTATGAGTGTTTTGTGGAAATTGAATTTGGTGGTTTATGTTTGAAAATGTGGAGTTTTGAATTTGCTAATTTATGTTTGAAATTTGTGGAGATTAAATTTGGTGATTAAAGTTGAAAATTTTTGAGATTGAGTATGGGTGATTTAAGTTGAATTTGGGGAGAATTAAATTTAATTTGATTATGTGTTCATAAATGATATTATGAATGTTTTATGTGTTTGAGGTATATTTGTGGAAAATGAATTTAATTCAATTTATGTGCGGAGTGGTGGAAAATGAATTTAGTTTAATTTATGTGCGGATTTAATTTGGAGATGTGTTTTATGTGTGGATTTGTGAAAAATGAATTTACGAGGATTTAAGTGTGGTTGAGGAAATTGTTTTGATGTGTTTGAGGGGTGGTTTGTGGAAATTAATTTGGTGTAAAATTATGTTTGAAATTGTGAAAATTAATGGGTGAATTATGGTTGAAATATGTGGAGTTGTAATATGGGTGATTTGCGGATTAAATTTGGTGGGAATTGAGAAAATGGAAATTGATGGGTGAATGGTTGAATTAAATTTGAGGAGGTTAATGGGTTAATTGTTGAATTAAATTTGAGGGGGTTAATGGGTGAATTTGTGGAGATTAATTTGGATGTGATTATGTATTCATAATTGATATTATGAATGATTGTGGTGTGATTATGTGTGATGTTGTGGTGATTAATTTTTGATGTGATTATGTGTTCAAAACTGCTATATGTGTCTTTAAGGTGCGTTAAGATGTTAAGTGGTGACTGCAATGGGCCACGATGTTTAAGTGGTGACTGCGATGGGCCACGATGTTTAAGTGGTGACCGCGATGGGCCACAATGTTAAGTGGTGAACACGATGGACCACGGGATGGCTCCATGAGTGGAGTGGTTCATCTTATCTTTACGAGAATTTAACTATGGTGTTTGTCCGTGAGAGACTACACCCTAGTAAATTATGTTTGTCCGTGAGAGACTACACCCTAGTAAATTGTGTTTGTCTGTGAGAGACTAGACTGGTGTTTTTCTGTGAGAGACTACACCCTAATAAATTATGTTTGTCCGTGAGAGGACGCACTGGTGTTTGTCCATAAGAGATTACACCCTAGTAAATTGTGTTTGTCCGTGAGAGACTGCACTAGTGTTTGTTTGTGACAGACTACACCCTAGTAAATCGTGTTTGTCAGTGAGAGACTACACTCATGTTTGTCCATGAGAGACTAAACCCTAGAAAATCGTGTTTGTCCGTAAGAGAATGCACTCGTGTTTGTCCGTGAGAGACTACACCCTAGAAAATTGTGTTTGTTCGTGAGAGACTGCACTCGTGTTCGTTCGTGAGGAACTATATGTTTAGGAATTACGCCTCTTATGGAGGGTTTTTGTTTGGAATTGAGGTGTAAGACATGTGATAGGCTACACTTTAATAAATCATGCGGGCCTATGATAGGTGGCACCTTGGTAATCAGTATTGGTCTTTGAGAGACTGTACAATTACGATTTTTGCCTCTCGGGGAGAGTTTTGATTGGAATTCTGAATTCATGCATTTTGGCATATACACATTACATTAGGGTGTTTGGCACGTGAGTCGTGTTCGATATACTGCGATGACTGTGTATGTATGCTCCGTTGTTGTTGTGATTGTGCCGTAATTGGTAAGTGTGATTGTTTGGATTTGTGTGTAAGTGTTGATTAATTTCGAAACCATTTCAAAACAGAAATATGCATTTTTCTATTGTTGTATTCGAATACAAGGAGGTTGTATTCGAACATAGTTGTGTTGTTTTTGCTATTGACTTGTCTTGTCTTGTATCCGACTATATCCTGTCTCGTATTCGAATATAGTTGTGTTGATTTTGCTACTGACTTACGAATTAGCATTGTATTCGAATACAAGAATGTTGTATTCGAATACGATAGTGCAGTTTTGTTAAAAACATCATTTTTCAAATTTGATTATGCATGTTTGGCATATGAAAACCCTTTTAAAGAGTATATTAAGTTGGAAGATTATTTCGTGCATTTAAAATTTGAAAGCTATGTGATATTTGTTAATTTCGGTTGGTGACCTTTACAATTATTGTGGAAATCTGTGTTTTGCCCTCAGATGAGAACCATGATTATCATACCGGATAGTACCCTGGAGATGGGAAGGTAGTTAGGCATACCTGACCGATGCTGTGTTAGAAGGATCTTGCAGGACGCGTGAAGATCACATGGGCTGTATAGCTTTTTGTAGCATGATCAAATTAGATGGTTGTATAGGGACTAGTTGTCTTTCTTTTGTGGATGTATTTATTTCAAATGAAAGACTATACCTATACTCATATTGTCAGCTTGACTTTTATTTTGGTGGGTCCTTGTACCACTTTTGATGCGATGTGGGGAAGTTTAAATTCTTGGGGCAATGGTTTTGTACAGGTGTCTGCCGAGAATACCCCAGGGGTATGAGCTATGTCCGATAGGTCTCATAGCCTCGGTGTATTTTGCTGTTTAAATACTTTGGGTATTTGTTTCAAAAACTATTTCCGCTGCTTGTAAATATTTGTTGACTTTTATCGTTATATTACGACTTAAATATTTTATCCAAAAATATTTTTTTTCTTTATTTCTTTGTTTCATGAATCAGTTTTTTAAAAAAAATACACTCGAGCTATTAAAAATTGGGGTGTTATGCTACTCGTCCTACTGCTAGAGGACGCGTTTATTATGTGAGTGCTGAAGTTGGATATCCATTTAGCAATTTGATTCAATGTGACTGTGAGATTGCAGGTAACACTCTAACTGCACTTTTTGATTTAGGGGCAATTCGTTCCTTCATTGCTATGAATTGCGTGAATCATTTGAAGTTATCTATGTCTGCTTTGCCTTTTGATTTGATTGTTTCTACGTCTGTTAAGACTTTGACAGTAAATTATGCATGTTTATATTGTCAAGTAACTGTCCAAAATAGAGATTTCCTAATTAATTTGATTTTTTTACCTCTCAAGTAACAGTAAATTATGCATGTTTATATTGACAGTAGATACTTTGACAGTAAATTATGCATTTTTTACCTCTCGGTATGGATTGGATGTCGTATCATTATGTGATCTTGGGTTATGCTCGCAAACTAGTTCTTTTCCCCGAACCATGAGTTGTTAAGTATCTAGCTGCTAACAAACTCAGAGTGTCACTAAGAGAAGGAACTCATGAGTTTTTGTCTTTGGCTAATGTGGAGGCAAAGATAAATGTGAACATAGAGATGTGATGCATGTCAATGAGCACCCGAACGTATTTCCAACAGAAATTCCAAGATTGCCACTGGTAAGAGAACTCAAAATTTTCATTAATTTGCAACCAGGAACCAGACCAATTTCAATTACACCATATCGAATGTCGCCATTGGAATTAAATGTGCTCAAAGGCCAAATTGAAGATTTGTTGGAGAAGAAATTTATTAGGCCAAATGTATCACCATCGGGAGCTCTAGTGTTGCTAGTTAAGAAGAAGTACAGAAGCTCACGCTTATGTGGGGATTATCGACAACTTAATAAGACAACTATTAAGAATCGTTATCTTTTGTCACGCATCAATGATTTGATGGATCAGTTGAGAGGAGTCGCGGTATTTTTGAAGATTGACTTGAAGTCGGGTTTCCATCAGATTCGGGTAAGGGAAAGAGATATTCAAAAAACTGCTTTCAGAACTCGTTATGGACATTATGAATATCTTGTTATGCCATTTGGAGTTACCAATGCACCAACAATTTTTATGGATTACATGAACATAATCTTTAGTCTATTTCTAGATAAATTTGTTGTGGTGTTTATTGATGATATATTAATTTATTCAAGGATTGAGGAAGAACATGGAGGGCATTTGCGTCAAGTTCTTGAAGTTTTACGCGAGCAACAATTGTATGCCAATCTATCAAAGTGGAAGGGTACTACAGGAGGTTTATTGAAGGTTTTGCTAATATTGTAGCTCCATTAACACAACTTACTAGAAAGGATCAACCGTTTGCATGGACGAAGAAGTGTGAGGAAAATTTTCAGTTATTAAAGAAAATGTTGACAACCTCACCAATATTAATCTTACCGTAATCAGAAGAACCATATGAAGTTTACTGTGATGCGTCTCACCAAGGTTTGGGATGTGTTCTGATGCAACACAAGAAAGATGTAGCTTACGCCTCAAGGAAATTGAAGATTCATGAAAGAAACTATCCTACTCATGACTTGGAGCTTGCTGCTGTAGTTTTTGAATTGAAGATATGGAGGCACTATTTATATCAATGCATGTTCACAGTGTTCAGTGACCATAAGAGTTTGAAATATTTGTTTGATCAGAAGGAATTGAACATGCATTAGAGACGATGGATGAAGACTCGAGGATTTTGATTTCACACTACAGTACCACCCTGGGAAGGCCAATGTAGTGGCTGATGTGTTGAGTAGAAAAGATGTATCGGTGTCTTCAACAATGATGGCTAGACAACAAGAGTTGTGGGAAGCTTTTAGAGACCTACACTTGAATGTAGAGCTTGCACTAGGAATTTTGAAATTCAGAATGATTAAGATTTCGAGTGGACTACTTGAAGACATTGCGAATTTTCAAGATGACGCGTTAATTCAAGAGAAGAGGAACCTAATAGTGCAAGGGAAGACAATTGAGTTTATGATTGGACCAAATACCATTTTGAGAAGTAATGAGAGGATTTGTGTACCAGTAGTTGCAGATCTGAGGAAAACAATTTTCGAAGAAGTGCATAAGAGTAAAATGAGTATCCATCCCGAAGCAACAAAGATGTACCAGGACTTGAGGCAAAATTATTGGTGGCTAGGAATGAAGAGGCATGTAGCAGAATATGTATAAACTTGTTTAACTTGTCAAAAAGCAAAAGTGGAACATTAGCGGCCTACTGGAATGTTACAACCTTTAGATATACCTGAGTGGAAGTGGGACAACATTTCTACATTTCTACCTTTAGATATACCTGAGTGGAAGCGAGGAGAAAGAATGATTCTATATAGGTGATAGTGGATCGATTGACTAAATCCACACACTTTTTACTAGTAAAGACCATATGTAAGATATATAAGCTAATAGAGATCTACATTGCTGAGATTGTGAGATTACACGGAGTACCATTGAGTATCGTATTAAACTGTGACCCAAAATTCAAGTCACACTTTTGGGGAGCATTGCATGAAGCATTGGAAACGAAACTAAAATTGAGTTTAGCTTACCATCCACAAATGGATGGACAGACTGAGAGAACAAATCATTCCTTGGAAGACCTATAGAGAGCATGTGTATTAGATGATAGAGCGTGTGATATGTTGGTTCATCTTATTCTTGCGGGGATTTTTACATCGTGTAGGTCCGTGATAGACTGCACATTTTTGTAAATCATGCTGACTCGTCGTAGGTGGTACCTTAATAAATAGTACTAGTATGTGATAGACGATACATTTATGATTTACGTTTTTTAGTAAATCGTGCTGACCCGTGATAGGTGGCACCTCGATAAATAGTACTGGTATGTGATAGGCGGTATATTTACGATTTACGCTTTTTACTAAATTGTGTTGACCTGTGATATGTGGCACCTCGTTAATTAGTATTGGTCTGTGATAGGCATTACAATTATGATTTACGCCCCTTTGAGGAGGGTTTAGGTTGGAATTATGGAATCATGCAGTTTGGCATATACGCATTGCATTAGTGTGCTTGGAACACGAGTCATGTTTGATATATTGGGGTGATTGTTTATACATACTAGATTGTTGTTTGTTATTGCGTCGTAATTGCTTTGAGGTGTGAATTTGGGTTGATTAAGTTTGGATGTAATTATGTGTTCATAATTGATGTTATGAATGTTTGATGTGTGGTTGAGGTGTGAATTTTTGGAGATTAATTTGGTGTGACTTATGTGTTCATAATTGGTATTATGAATGTGTGAACTGTTAATTGAATCAGAGCCATTTTAGAACTGAAAATGGACATTTTTCTTAGTTGTATTCGGCTACGACAGTGCTGTATTCAAATACGTCAGTGCAATTTTGTTAAAAACTTCATTTTCGACTTTGTTTATGCATTTTGGACATATGAAAACCCTTTCAAGGAATACGCAAAGATGAAATGTTATTTTGTGCATTTAAAATTTAAATGTTAAGTGATATTTGTTAATTTCAATTGGTGACCCTTTACAATTATTGTGGAATTTGGGTTTTGCCCTCAGATGAGAACCAAAATCATCCTACCAGTTAGTACCCTGGAGATGGAAAGGTAGTTAGACATACCTGATTGAAGTTATGTGAGGAGGATCTTGCAGGGAGCGTGGAGATCACTCAAGTTGTATAATTTTTGTAGCGTGATCAGATTAGATGGTTGTATAGAGGCTAGATGTCTTTCATTTGTGGTTGTATTTATTTCAATTTGGAAGACTGTACATATACCTTATACTGCCAGCATGACTTTTATTTTGATGGGTCCATGTTCCACTTTTTGAGGTGACATGGGGAAAGGCGAGATTCTTGGGGCAGTGCTTTTATACAGGTGTTTGCTGAGAATACCCCAGGGGTATGAGCTATGTCTGATAGGTCTCATAGCCTTAGTGTATTTTTCTGTTTAAATACTTTGGATTTTTGTTTCAAAAACTATTTTCACTGCTTGTAAATATTGTTGACTTTTTTCGTTGTGTTACGACTTAAATATTTAATCCAAAAGTATTTCATTCTTTATTTCTAAAATTTAATTTTTATTTAAAAAAAAGAGAAGAAAAAAAACGGGTTGTTACACCTTCCACCCACAAAATGAAAAAATAGGAGGTAAAGGAGTTCACATATTCCACACATAGCATAACTCAATTGATCGACTAAGTTGAAAAATTCATCATAATTATAACCTCATGTAGATAGTCCCAATCAATTATGCCATATGTTTTGTTGATGTCAAGCTTACGAGCAACATCTCCTTCCTTGCCTTTAGCAAGACCCTAATTATTATTAGTAGCAACTCAAATACAACTTTTGTTTTTTCATGTTATAACTTCTACTTATAATTCAATCTTTTTTTGTTTTTAAAACTGAATGATATATTGCTCACAGCAAGCACCCATTATAAAAATTAAATAGGAGGTATGAGCTATGTATGATAGGTCACATAGCCTTAGTGTATTTTTCTGTTTAAATACTTTGGATTTTTGTTTCAAAAACTATTTTCACTGCTTGTAAATATTGTTGACTTTTTTCGTTGTGTTACGACTTAAATATTTAATCCAAAAGTATTTCATTCTTTATTTCTAAAATTTAATTTTTATTTAAAAAAAAGAGAAGGAAAAAAACGGGTTGTTACACCTTCCACCCACAAAATGAAAAAATAGGAGGTAAAGGAGTTCACATATTCCACACATAGCATAACTCAACTGATCGATTGAGTTGAAAAATTCATCATAATTATAACCTTATGTAGATAGTCCCAATCAATTATGTCATATGTTTTGTTGATGTCAAACTTACGAGCAACATCTCCTTCCTTGCCTTTAGCAAGACCCTAATTATTATTAGTAGCAACTCATATACAACTTTTGTTTTTTCATGTTATAACTTCTACTTATAATTCAATCTTTTTTTGTTTTTGAAACTGAATGATATATTGCTCACAGCAAGCACCCATTATAAATAAGGAGTTTGTGCCTTTCAAATTCAAATATTTTCCATTTCTATCATTTTTGAAAGAAACATTCTATCAAAATTGAAATAGTATTGAAATTGAAAAAGCTATAAGAAGTTTGTAGCAATAACTATAATTAAATTTTTCTAAATTTAACTTCTACGTAAATAAAAATTGTTGGTTATGAAACGCAATACCTTTAGATAGTGTTTCTCATTGTTATTTGATGTTGAATATTTTAATATTGCTTATATTTTTTTCAAATTAAATGATAGATTTATTTCATGAAAACATTTTTTAATGAATTTCTTGCATTATAAAAATTAATTGAAAATGCAAGTTAGTGAGATACCCAAAATACTATGCACTTTTAACAAAAAAAAAAGTTGGACAAATTCATTAGCCCACAAAATGGTAGGCCTACCTTATTGGACTCATATATGTGGTCGGTCCATCATGAGATAGTCCTATACACTCTAGCTTGGCCCATTTACCGCCTAAATTTTTGCTCTATTCCCTAGAGACTAATATTATATAAGTGTTTCTCTCATTGAAAGTGTTGCAGCTTTTTACTTCAAACTAAAAGAAAACCTAGATACACATTCAGTTTAGAGTCAATCAATTCAAGCAAACAAATCAGGTATGAAATCTTAATTAAATTAAATTATGTACTACAACTAATTCATGATTTCATTAGATCGTAAGATTAATAAGTTGATTTACTCTCGAGATATTGTGGTAGTTGTCTATTAAAAATGGTAGATCAAAGAATAAGATATGTCTAGCAATCGACACATTTGTCGATCATGCTTGATGACAAAAGTTTGTGTCAATTGATTTCGTTGTACTCTTTGGTTAAGTTTTTTAATTTTTAAATTTGTATTCTTACAAAATGATATTGATACAGTAACAGATCTGAGAATTTAACCTTCAAGTTAAATATGAAGGAGATTACCGATTAAACCTTAAAAGATCGTATGCGAATTTGTAGGTTTTGAAGGAATTTTGAATTTTAGGAGTTGAGTAGTTACAAAACATCAAAGGACAATCTTAGCTCACTTAGGTCATTTAGGACATCAAAGGACCATTCAATTGACTATTAATTTTGTCTTTTTAAATAGTGCAAATTAGGCTGAATTATTCAATTTGTATGCTATTTAGTTGATTAGTCTTGCAAGATTAATGCTTGAAATTTTAAAATGAATTACAATATTTATATTTTTTACTTTTTTTTTATTGATTTTAATTTTTTTTTTTAACTTTGCTTATTTGACTAGTGATTCACAAGTAAAACCAATTACCCTTGGTATCTTAGGTTGGTGATCAATCCTACCCTTAATAATTGGTGGTCAACTAAGGTATGTTGTTCTTTAAATCATTTATTATTAAATCACTAATAACTGAGACAAAAATTATTTGGATGTAAAGAAAAGGGGTGGCATGCAACGCTTGATCAACCTCATTTGTGCGCATCTATGTCCAATAATTGTTGTTTTAATTTCCATCAAATTGAGATAATTTGAAATATATGTGTTGTAGTTAATTTGAATTTTTCTTATAATATGATTTATTTGGTCTCAAGTATATAACATAAAATTGGGTTAAAAAAATAGATGTATTTGATAAATACATCTTTAACTTGTAATATAATATTAGAACAATACTATGATTACTCTTCGCCTTTTGAAAATGATTAATACAAGAAAAATGTGGAACAGTAAGTAAACGAAATTAACGAAAAAATACAAAGGTTTTGAATTACTTTTTTTTTTTCTTCTCATCCTCTCTCTCTCCTATGTTTTCCATCAAATATGGAGATGACTTTTTTTTATTAGCTTTTAATAAATTGACAGCTTATCAAGTTATCATTTTTTTTACTTCTTCAAATATTTACTTTGTACTAGATAACATCTATTTTAAAAGAATTGTTGTACTTCTTTCTTCCAAGATGATTATTGCAGTGATTCTTTAGAACAATCACCAGCCTCTACCACAAAATTACAGTCACAATAATTGTTCTCATCAACAAAAGGCGTCAAAGCTTTGCATTTCACTTCTTCAAGTAATTAATCATCGCAAATAATTAAATATGAGCTAATATACTATAGTTTTGCTAGATAGTTTTTGCTAAGGCTATATTATATGATTCAAACATTATGTTGTTAATATTGAGCATTTCTTGAATACAAAAGTATGTTTTGTGTGCTTTAACAATGCTAGAGGCTGTAATTTTATGTGACTAGTATCTATGTATATGTAGAGAGGTTTCGGTGTTTTAATATTACCCTAAACATGAATTATTGCCTTGTTCAACTTCTCCATCATTTTTTTACAAAAACATAATAATCTTCATTCAAATGTTAAAAGGTTACAATTAAATTAATCATTGCTTGAGAAGATCTTCATCTATATTTTGAAATTAACAAGAAAGTCAAAAATATACTAACGATACATATAAACATTTCAGAAGCCAATGAAAAATGAAACCAAAAGTTTAATCTTAACAATCAAATTAATTTCTTCCACATATGACTAGTGATCAATATTAATACAAGATCCACAATCTTTAATGTCATCCATCTACAAAAAAAAAAAATATTTGTTGGTGTTAGCCCATATCAACTATAGGTGATATCTAATAAGACAAATTCAACCATATGTATGTTGACCAGTCATATGTAAGGCTGATGTTGAATTTGGTAATAGTGTTCATAAGTCTTTTATTTAAAATATGATACCGACTAAACAAGTTTTTCTCAAGCATTTCAAAAAATTCATGAAGTACAAACTTGAAATAAACTAAAACAATGCAATGAGACGGAAAATCAAAATATTGCATTAAGACGACGAACAAAACAACATCGTACTCAGACAACAAAGTCACAAACAAAACTTAAATAACTAAATATATCTGAAAATTAATTTATTTAAATAATAAAAGTGAGATAAATAAATTAAATGCGTGATTTCATACTAAAAAATAGTCTTAAAGTATCTCTCTTACAAATGAAGAAGAACAAAGGGTAGCCAAAATGAAAAATTAGTAAGGCAGGTCTATGTTTTTTGAGCAAGTCATCGATAAACACAATCACATATAAAAGTGTTACTCTGTCCAAATATTTGTGTCTAAATATTTTGCATATATAAATATTTCTCATGTTTTTCTTAGAGTTGTATATGCTTGTATATATTTCATTGGATTATTAATAACTTGAGCTTTTTTTATAAGAACTTTTTTTAGAGAGAACAAAGGAATCTTATGCTACGTATCAATATTACAAAGATCATGATAGCTTGACTTGAGTCATAGAAAACTTCTCCCTTTCTATACTTTTGATATTTAATTTTTTTTTGTTTATCTTAATTAGTTGTTTGTTCTATGCAGCTAGCCTAAAGTTTTAAAGTTATTTATTTATTGTCATCAAGTTAATGGGATCAGCAATCAGGGTTGACGAAATTTATATTGATTTATCCCAATACAATGCTAGGACTAATCCAAGCAAACGTGATTCTCCACATTTCACTATACGGTAAGCTTTATTTCTCGTCATCTCATAAAGTATCTGTTTGTTTTTGCATGACGGAAAATTAATTTTAATTGAATTGATTTTGATTTAAAGAGAGTTAAACTTAATAGAATTTATGTTTGGTTGAAAAGTGATTTTTAATTACGTTATTTAAATAATTTAAATAAAAAATGCTTTTGAGTGTTTGATTATCAAAATGGATTTGAATGTTTATTACTTTGCATTTTTTATTTATGTATGACTTGTTTTTTTATCTATAAAAAAATTTTGCTTCCAAATAAAGTCGGATGGAGTCCGAAAGTAATTAAATTAGAGTAATTCTTACTGCCATCATCCCACCAAAATGAAATGTTTTTGTAACTACAAATATCATCTTTGTAAATATTTATATAAAAAAACAAACAACTTGCAAATACTTATCTTTGATTATTTAATTGGATTTCAACGTCTTAACACATCTCTTATGGTTATTTAATTTAGTGGTTTCACATCTCAAATGCGGGAAAAGGATCCAAAATTATGTATGCCCTTTCCAATAGATATATATAAGGAGCTAACTTCAGTTCCACCATCAGAAGGAAATAATATTGTTGTCAATTCTGAAAATCAACAAAATGCAATCACTAACAATTCTTCTGTGAGAAGAGAAATTGATTTTCATCAAGCTATTGAACTACGCAATGACAATGATCATATGGAAATTAGTCATGATGAGGATAAGGAAACTCATGGTATGGAAATTGTAACCAGAATAACAGGTAATTTCAAGATTTATATCGTCTCGTATTAAGCTTTTCATTTAGAATATATCATTATCTCATATAGTATGCATCATTTTAGAATATCAATGAAACATATTATATTATTTAGGTTTAGTTGAAATTTTAGTTTTTCAATTTTCACAAATTCGTATAATTGACTCCTTATTTAAAAATCCGACAATTTTGCTTTATCATTCAGATTTGTTAACTAAAAAAATAGTTATTTGATATATTTTAAATAATATGATATATGATATGATGACGTAGAACCATCAAGATGCATTAACTATTTGTATTATTAATTAAATTACAAAAATGAATAATTTCATTAGTTGAAACTGAAATTTTTGAATAGTTTTGTTGTAATTTTATAGTTATTAATTATTTAACATCATAATCGCATCATATGTTAAGAAATTTAAAATATTGCATCACTATTTTTAGTTAAAAAAAATTAAAAAATTGACCAAAATTATATTATTTTAAAATAGAGAGCTAACTTCATAAATTAATAAAAATAAGAGAATCGAAGTTGTTTATAAAAAAATCAAAATTGGAAGTATACGGTGGATTATTAATAAATAAGAGGGTACACAAATTTTGAAGCAAAAAACTCGATATATATCATTAATAACAGTGTTCTCGATTTAAGGGACATAAATTTCAAATGATGAGAACAACGTAATAATACGATCTTTTTTACCACAAATGGGCAACCATATTAGTTTTTCCATCTAGTAAATTTAACTAAAAAGTTAATTATAGTAGACAATATTTCCTTACACTCTTGAGTAAGAACACCAAAGTGAGAAATCCCTAATTCTGGCTCTACTAGGGTTAAGTGGCGGTGCATTCGAGAATATTATGGCCTCTTCCGTCTCACATGGTGGCTTCATATCTAGCCATGTGCTAGCGTTTTTCCCTCCTTGTAGGGTTCTTCTCTTGATTTTGGATCTTTAGTCTTCTTTAATAGATCTCAAAGTTGATTTTGCTGGTTCTTGGTGGTGGAGGAACGATGGACAAGGAGAGATTTGTGAAGCTTATGGAGGAGAAAGGGGAAGGAATAATTGTTGAAGAAGATGTACTATGTGATGAGGTGTATTTTCATTACACTTTGATTGGGAAAATTTTGACCAACGTCTCATATATCATATACGCCTGCAAGATAATTATGTTTTAGGCTTGGAGATTGAAGAAATCATTAGCGATCCAGGATTTAAACAAAAACCTCTTCCTCCTCAAGTTTTCAACATGAAGGAATGCATAGGGAGTTCTACGATCAGGTCCATGGAATTTCGATCGAAATATCTTAACATTAGAAAATATCTTAGGGGTAGAACAACCATCAGAATGGGTGCTACATGTTATTTCTTTCTAGGTAAGAATATATGTCTTACCACTAAAAGTGAGACCTAATTTAATGGCAATGAAAATTGGTGATGCCATCGGGAAGTTTATTGAAGCTAATACGAGATAAAGTAATAGAATGGGAAGATCACTAAGAATCAAAGTGGCAATAGATTTTTGTGGAATAATTGGACACCAAATGAAGGAATGTGAAGAAGAAAAATGGAGAGAAGATGAGAGTTATACGGGTGTTGAAGAACAAAAGTAAGCATACGGAGCATGGATGAGAGTCTCCCCACTTCCAAAAATGGAAGTGGAAATGAAGAAAGAACCAAACTCAAGTACGTGCAACAAGTCTCTTTTTTCGTCTACAAATTATAGTAAATGATTTGAAACGGGGGAGGAAAAATAAATGATTGTAAACTAGCCAATAGTTGCTTCAACAAAATAAATCCATATTGAGGAGGTTCAAACAAAATATGGAAGAAACTATTAAAACTATTGAGGGAGTGGTTGAGAACTAGGGGACTGTTTCAATTTCCTCTGTCATCTCGTAACTAAAAAGAAAGGGAAATAGAGCAAGAAGGAAACAAAAAATGGATTGACATAAGGGAAGTATGAGTTCCCAAGGGAAAGGTCCAAGTAAGGAAACAAAAGGGGAAGGGAAGAGACAATTGTATGAAGTTGATGTTTCATAGGGGTACCTAGCTGACACAACGAGAGTAGAGAAGAAGAGACAAGTAGTTGGCATGAAAATTGATAACAAAGAACCAGAGGTGGCGTTGGATTACCAACGTCACCTTCAAAAATAAAAATCTTAAGTTAGAATTGCAGGGTGTTCGGAAACCCTTGGACAATTCGAACCTTGTTAAGGCTCCCCATTTACAAAATCCCTACTTAGTTTTCCTAATGAAAACTTGGTTAAGAAGTGATAAGATGGATAAAATGAGGTTGAGATGTGGCTTTGCAGCAGAGTTGATTGTTCCCTGTGATGGGAAAACGAGAGAGAGGTCTAGTGTCGTGGTTATACTCTAGATGAAAATCATTAATATGTCAATTATGTCCTACTTTTTGAATCACATTATGGGAAAAATTGAGGATGCTAAAAATGGAAAGTCGTGGTCTATCTCTGGTATTTATGGCTTTCTTGAGGAATCAAATAAAAAGGAGACTTAGGAACTTATTAGAGAATTGGTAGTGGGGAGGAGGATATGTGGTTGGTTTGTGGACATCAAAATGATACTATGGCTGAAGATGAAAAACTAGAGGTAACATATGTAACACAAGCAATTAGATGGGGAAGAAGTGTTGTCGTAGATTTCTATCTCTTGGATTTAGGCTTCGAAGGCTAACTATATACTTGGTCCAATGGGAAGAAAGGTGGCGAAAGGATTAAATGTAGATTAGACCTAGCTTTGAAAATAGGTGAATTTATTAACCGGCGTTCTCCACTCAGAGTCACCAACCTGCAAAGGTTTGGCTCAAATTATACATCCCTTCGATTTGATTTGAAATTGTATCGAAAACATAACCAGAAAAAGTGACCTCGTTTATTCTAATTCAAAAAGGGTTGGATAAAAGATGAAAAAATGTGAAAATATTGTTAGAGCTGCTTGGTGAGGAACTAATGGATGTGGGAGGAAGCTTGAAGCTATGAAGGCTTTGGATTATGAATTCAAGGAATACACAACGCCCAAGGTTAGGAAAGAAGTGTCGCAAGTAGAAAATTTTCTTAAAAAAGAAACTATGTGGGGAGGAAACCAATAGTGTTGAGAGGAATATAGAGCGTTATAGGAAAAACACACTGAGTTGCTGCAAAGAGAAGAAACGTTATGGAGGCAGAGGACTAGATTAGTTTGGTTAATGGAGGGGGATAAAAACACCAAAATTTTCCATGATAATGCCAAATAGAAGGGTAAAATAAATGCAATAAGAAAGCTCAAAGATGAGAGGCGGGCCTAGTGGCACATAAAGAGAAAGTGGAACATGTCTTAATTGATTTTCGTGAGAGGATGTTCGAATCGGGTAATCTTTCAGATGAGGTTAAAGTAGCCTTAGATCAAATACACCCACTAAAAGCTCTGGGACAAGATGGACTACTAGTTATTTTTCCAGAAGTATTGGTACATTGTGGGAAGGGATGTCCAAACTCTATCTCTTGAAATCCTTAATGTTGGTGAGGCTCCATAAAATATTAACAAAACTTGCATTGCCTAATCCCGAAATGGCTACGAAGTTGGACATGGTGAATGCCTATGATTCCTTTGAGTGGGAGTTTGTTAAGACCATGCTTCTTTCTATGGGAGTTCCAAACTCAGTGGTAGAGAGAATTGCAAAGTGTATCACCACAGTGTCTTGTCAAATCCTCATCAATGGACAACCAAGTCAAAGGTTTTATCCTAAGAGATGGTTACGTCAAGAGGATCCCTTATTCCTTTACTTGTTAATCTTGTATGCAAATGTGTTATTTGGTATGCTTATAAATAATATGAATGGAAAAAATATTAATGGCATTCAAGTGACTAAGAATGACCTAAATATTACACACCATTTTTTGTGTGTTGTTTGCTAGAGTCAATCTGAAGGAAGCGAAGAAAGTCCTTTTAGTTCTTAACACCTACCAAGTGGTGTCGGATCAACTGGTGAATTTTGACAAATATGAGGTGTCATATAGTCAAAATGTGTCAATCCTTAAAAAATAAATTATCTATCAAAAAATTAATGTAAAGATTTCTCAATCAAGATATTTGGGGCTACGTGTGATGTTTGGCAGGCCAAAGAAATATATCTTATCTTTTGTTCAAGAAAGGGTGTGGAACAAACAAAATTAATGGATGGAAGAAGACATGTCTCTCACAGGCCGAAAAGGAAACTCTAATAAAAGCAGTGGTCCCCCC
>JBBPBT010000487.1:390073-417498 GCA_037974875.1 Cicer bijugum
ATTATTTTTAGAGATGAAAATAAGCCGGTCAACCGGGGTTTATAGACTATAAAAAAGTCTAAGTTAAGGCCATTGAATAAGTCTTGTAAATCTATGAGATTGATCTAAATAATTAAATATAAATAAAAAATTTATCACTACTATTATTATAATATTAAGTTTAGCTTTTTGTGCTAAATCGTAAATTTATTATATTTTTTTTATAATTTAAACATATTGATATGTATCAATGTTTGAAATATTTAAAAATATTATTTTAAAATAGAATTAAAATATAATGTAATATAATATTATATATCAAAGTAGAATGTAAATTTGTTATTGTGATAATTTGTTTGTTTATTTACAAAATCATAGCAGGGAATCGTATATATTTTCATAAAATAATAATAATGAAAAATGATTTTAAACAGACTCTCAAGACTTGTCAAACTTTGAAAAATATAAAATCAGATTTTGGAATTGGACATTTAATATGTAATATTTTAGACTTGAGTCTAACATTTTTAATGTATGCACTCGGTCTTACAAAGTCTAATTAGATTTAATTTATTTTCACCCATAATTTGTTCTATTTATATAACTAAATTACAACTAAAAAAACGTTTCATAAATAAGATATCCTTAATTAAATAAAAAATAAATCCTAAAAATATCATGAACTAAAATATAAATTATATATTTTAATGATAATTTATTTTATATCTTCAATATACCTAAATTAAAATATAAATTTAAAATAATCTAAAGATATTTAGATATATTATTTTCAACAGCAGCAGCATGTCCTACCAATGAGGTTGTTGTCCGAAGACGTTCGACATCAAAGAAAAAGGATATACCTACCAAGAAGGTTGTTGTCCCAAGATGTTCGACATCAAAGAAAAAGGATAAACGTGGTAGAAAAAGGAAGAGACGTGTGGAAGAGGTTCAAGACATACAACAAGATGATGTTGCTAAAACAAATATTAGGGAAGGAAATAACGATCCTCCCAAAAATGTCGAAGTAAGTAGGATTAAGAATCTCTCAAATTCTTTTTTGAAGTAAAAGGATTATATGTTTTCATGATGAAGATTCGATTTACATTCATGAATAATGGAGTTGCTTCATTTCTTTGTATTTAGCTTTCAATTTGATTCTAGCTTACTGATTGTGCTTATGATTTTCATTTTATGACTATTTTTCTATGCAATATTTTCTTTTGAAAAAACACTATGCAGTTAAAACTAGATTTTTATTATTAATATTCTTGGAGGTTATAGTTGTAGTTACATTTATGTGGCTGTACATAATCGTTAAATGTTTGTTGTTAAAAAAATAGTTTTTTTACTCGAATAAGAAGAAAAAAAACTAGATTGATAAGTAAATATTTATATGTATTCTACTAGCAATGGTTTTCAGATTTATCATTGATGCAAAAATGTACTTCTTACATTATCTCTGAAAAATTAGCAATTGCAATAGATTTTGTATATATTGTCTCAAGACAACTGATGTATAACATACATATTTGCATGATTTCAATTAATAAGCTTAATTATATAATCTCTCTGGATAGAAATATAAGCCAAAAAGATATTATGCATAATGTAGATGAAATATATTAATTTTTTAAATACTCACTTTGCTTATATTTCATAGAGAGATATTTTTTAATTTGAAATGATAAATATTATAGTAATTAGTAGTTAATAATATCACTTCTTCACTCGTAATCTACTTATATATTTTTTAATTTTGTTTTATTTTAAAAATCCTAATATACTTAACTTCATTCTTGTAGAAAAATAATGTGTCCAAAAACAATGACATAGAGAAAAAGCATGTTGATGATGAGCCACCAAATGTAGATAATGCAACCATGGAGGAGGTGGAGATTGCAGACATACTTGCAAACAGTCTCAATGAACTCATCCAACTATGATGCTACATTGGATCATCTAAGACTCATGGTTCCCCAAGTGCAATCATGTGACAAATTTAAATCAACCAACACATTAATTTACTATTTATAATGTATCTAAATTATGTGATACCTTTTTTCTCTAATACTTTCCTCTGTCCATTCTTAGTTTTTTCTTATATAAATGACTGCTGCATATTGACTCTTACATTTGGTATATTGACTTATAGATTTGGTTGTAATTTCTATTACATAGTTTTGAGGTATAAACAAAAGAGACATTTTTTATACTTTTGTTCCACGCATAATCCTTAAATCAATCCTTCTTTTTGGTGCATTTGATATTTAATGCCGTTAACAATGACCACATACAACCATGTAGTCGTTCCTTTTCTTTAGTTGCCTACTTTAAACTTTTGACCATTATGAGTTCTATTGGACTATGAAAAAGGAAATTGTTAATATTAAAACCATAAATAAAACTTGTAATGTTGAAATCATTTGTCGTAAATTGAATTTCAAACACAATCTTCCTATCATTAAATCACATATATATCAATAGATAATCATTCCATACAACATATCCACTACATAAAGTAAATAAAATATAATTCCAATGAAATCATACTTTGCTAAAAACACATAAAAAAATCGAATGTATTTAAGGATGGGCAAAGTTCAGTTCTAAATTAAAACCATTTTAAAATTGAAATGAATCGGTTTTTAGTTTTAAAAAACTGAGCTGAACTAATTTTTCAGTCCAAAATATCAAACTGAACTATTTTATAAACTGATGAACCGGTTTATTACTTTGATTCGAGCCGGTTTAACTTAGTTTTTTGGTTCATATATATCAAATTTTACATAATTACCCCTAATTACTTCTAAAAAATAAATTTGATTCTAGTTTTTTCGAACTAAAAACCGATTTGACACTAGTAGAAAATTGAGCTTTTAATACGGTAGATTTAAGTCGTTTATCTGCCACCAGACTTAACAAATGAGGCGGAGGTATATTTAAGTCGATTTACTTTACAAACGAGTTAACAATTTGAGGCGGTGGCAATTTTGTAAATATGTGAAACATGGTTAACACGGTTATATTGAGAATCGACTTAATAATAGATACTTGTGACTAAATCGGTTATTTATAAACGACCTAACAAAATAATGCGGTGGCAAATTTGTAAATATTTAAAACTATGCGGTTATATTAATAACCGATTTAAGCCAAATATCGTGTATATGATTTAAAAGGAAGGTAGAGAATCACTTAGTGTTTTATCTTCCATCTTATTTAACGCAACTTTTTAGCTTCCACAGTCTGAACTAGTGTTTTAAAACTTAATGTTATAAATCTTTTATATTCTCTAATCATATTTACAACTGCATTTACTCCCTTCTACATCCATCGCCCAACTCTTGGTTCACACGTTCACTTCTTCACACCAATTTCATTGCCACCTTCTTCACAACGTGTTTCATCGCCATTTCAGGTATGGTTTTTCAATTTATTGAATAATAAATTTATATGAATAATTTTTTATAATAATATTGTTGATATATAATTTTTGTAACGTTGATAAAATTATCACTATACGTGCATTTAGATTATATCATATTATTTCAAGGAAAAAAAATATATGTCAAATTCATTTTGATTGTGTATTTTTTTTTTTCCAGATATTTGATGACTCGAGATCAATTCACCCGGATCAAAGTGAATAAGTTCAAAAACATCGTGTGGATTTTATTTTTCAAAAACATCATATGGATATTTAATTATTTTTTTTCCGTCAACATTAGTCGGAAATGGGATACATTTTATTTGTACTCTATATTTTTTTTTGTATAAATATGAGATATTATAATATTGTATATTTTGATTATTAGATGGTTATATAAAATTGTGATTGTAAGTGCAAAACTCTTATTTGAAATTTAATACGAAATATTGCATGGATTAGTAGCATGAAAACAAAATGAGAAAATTATATAAATAAAAAATTTTAAAAAATTATTATTTTAATTATATCTATTAAGTCAGTTGGTCAAAATATCCGACTTAAAAAGATGATGTATTATACTGAATTTACAATGTTTAAGTCGGTTAAACTGAATAGACTTAATATGATGAAGTTCTGTTAAGTCGGTTCATGAAACGAGTTAAAAAACATCATATTTTTTAAGTCGTTTGCTATTAACTCGGACACGGAACCGACTTAAAATGTACATTTTAACCGACTTAAAAAGGTAAAATTCTACTAGTGTGATTCAGTTTTTTCAAACTGAAAATCGATTCGATTCAGTGTTAATTTTAAAAAATCAGTTCGAAAATAGTTTGGTTCTTAATTTTTTATAAATCAGTTCAGTTGAAAAATAATTTGGTTCAGTTCGGTTCTATAGTTTGGTTAAATTTTTTGTTTTTTTGAACACCCCTGGTTGTATCGCATGTTGAAAATTGTGCATCTAACTCCCTACACCTCCCTAAAACTTGAACATCAACTGCCTCCGTAATAACACGACGGTCGGCAACTGTTGTTTCCTTTAATTGGCCACGACTCTTCATTTTTTTTAAATGTTTATTGTTACCACGAAGGTCATTAACTAAAAACAAGAAGTTGTATGGTTAGTAGGGGTATATATGGAATGGTTCGCTTTTTGTCAAATCCGATATTATGCCGATCAATTTTATTTTGTTTAGGTTAAGCTCACAATCTATGATTTTTCGATCAAATCTGAACCATATTAATTTGATTATGAGCGGGTTGAGTTGAGTTTTCGGATAATAAAGAAAGATATTATTTGTTTATTTTTAAAAAAATACTTGAATATCTAAAAAAATAATAAAACTATATCACAATATATCATTCAATACTTAAAATACATCCACAAATACAAAAAAAAATACTTACATTAATTAAATTAACAACAAATTCTCAAGCATAGTCCAACAACTAAATTTTAACTTTACATCAATAATAAAAAAGTAAAAATATATATGCATGTCAATGGATTGGGTTCACGGGATCATAAGTTCAAAATTTCAAATCTATTCTCCAAACAAAATATAATTGGGTTTCAATATGATGATTCGGGTTAGACCTTAATTATTAAGACAAAATCTCAATTTAATGTTTTGATAAAAACAAACAAAAAGTTAATTAAAATGTTAGTTATGATTCTAAATATTATGTTAATTTAACTTGTGCTTTTGAGTGTATTAGTCAAAGATAGGATCCATGTAAAGCAAATAATAAATTAACATGAAAAGCGAAAATCTGAACAAACAAGAACGAAAAATATTCTTGACAAAATCTAGAAAACAGATAATGTTCTCCTGGTCCAAGAATGATCAAGTCAGCTTCAAGAACAATAAATCTCTATTGATTAAAAGAAGATATTGCTTCTAATATTAACACTAATATTATCAGTATTGTCCAAGGAATATAAAGGATTCATCTTAGCAAAGAATCAATTCAAAATGCAAAGTAGGAAAGCTACAAATTATGACGAATCAAACAAGTTCAAGCAAGACTGATCATTCTCCAGCTAGACTTCCATGAACAAAGAACACTCTTGACAATATTCTGATCATTCTAAGTATTCTGATCATTCTGGACAGCAGTTTGAAAAACAAAGAATGTTCTGGTTATTAAAACTGAAGTCTGGAAAAATGAAGAACGTTCTCCTTTACACATATTTAAATCCAAGAACTTTCTGATTTTGACAACACTAATCCAAGAACATTTTGGTTTACAAAGAAAAAAGTCTTCTTTAGATTAAAATCGATTTGAGCAATGAAAGTACATCAATCTACATTGCAAATCCCCAGTATTTACTACAAAGGAACATAATTATATACTCAAGATAAATTTGGACAAATTCAAAGAGAAAATGATCAACAAAAGCAAAGGAATGCATCAAGATTAAAAAGCAAGATTAATTTCCAAAATTGATGGCTTGCGATAGATAAGAATATTTCTGGTTTGTTGATAAATCAATCCCTATTACAAAGGCACCAAAAGTAGGTAACCAAAGATCATCCTTGAATTTCTCTCACTCGCAAACAATGAATCAGTTCTGATTTTTCCCATTTGATTCTTAGAATCATTATATTATATATCTTTGTCAAAAGAATCAAAACTCAAACAAGTGTTGAGCTTTCTCAGATTCTGACAAAACACTTTAAATCGTTATTGTGTAAACTGATGACTATAAGTGTTGTTTATAGTTTGAGTAGTTTGTAGAAAATCCTTTTATGGTTAAAAGGTGAATTGTAAAATACTATCTAAATATTGATAGGTGACCTGATTGAACTCCTTTCTTGGTGGAAAGATTTTAACTTTGTAATAGATCAAGGTTGATCTGAGCTAGGTGCTGTAAAACCAAGAAGGTTCTTTAATTTGAACACTTGGTGGAAAATCTCACTGTTATGAGGACTAGACGTAACTCGGGTTGGGTGAACTAGGATATATCTTTGTGTGGTACATCTCCCCTTATTTATTTACTTTCAGTTTGTTTGATTACCAAGTTAAATATATAAGTTAAATTGTTGATTTTAACTAACCAAGAACGTTCACAGTTTTCTGGTCAGAAACCAAGAACGTTCTTCATTTTCTAGTCAAAAACCAAGAACGTTTTCCGTTTTCTCTTTTCACAACCAAGATCAACCTTGAGTTATTTTCTTAAGCTTTTAATAGGAAATTTTAAATATGAACATTTACAATTCAAGCCCCTTTTTCTTGTAAATCGACATTGCTAATCAGAGCATATTCTCTAAAGTTGAACACCTAACAAGTGTTAGAGGAAAAGATTCAGGAAGAAGAAGTAATGTCAGAAGCCAACATGTGCTTAATGGAAAACTTAGGAAATAATGAGGTAACCATTTCTAAACTCTATCCTATTTGTGAACAAATGGAAAGAGAATTTGATAATATTTTATGTGATTCAACATTCTTGCTCAAAAATGTGGTTTATTAAAAGAAAAACGCTATAAATAAAAATACGAAAAAGAGAAAGCACAAGCTATGAATGACGAACTAAGAAAGGTCATTCAAAGCCAACACCAATATGATTTAAAAATGTTTGAACAACAAAAGATTTTCAATGAGATATTCATACAAAATCATCTTCCATAATGTTCTAAACGTAAGGAAGACTATACCTCTTTAAAAATATAAATTTATGAATTGAAAAATGACTTAACCAACTTGGTAAATACCATTGAAAACTTTCAAAAGAACATGCAAGAATCTCAGCTTGAGAAAACTGATGAAACTGAAAACCAAGAATGTTATACGATTCAAAAGGAGAACATTCTTCTTAAAACAAAAAATGAAATTCTCAAAAATAACTTGGGGGAACTTTATCAAATCTACTGAAACCTTTCAAAAAAAATCATGGGATCTCAAGTAGAAATTTTTTATAAAGTTGGTCTTGGTTTTGATAAAACTCAAAAAACCCAAAATGTATGAAAACTTATTTGTTCTTGAAAATAAAGAGGACAAATGCAAAATCAAATGTTCATATTGCAGTAAATTTGGTCAGATGGAATTTGCATGCTATTTCAAGAAAATAGATGAAAAAATCAAGAACAAAAGGATCTTTAGAAAAGAAAAACGTTTTGAAACTAAAACATAACCTTCTCCAAGTAGCTTTAAAAATGGAGAACGTTCTGGAACAAACACATAACATTTTCCAGAAAGTTTGAAAAAAGGGAGAACGTTCTGAAAGTTCATCAAAATTAATTGTAGACGTTTAAAACTCATAATTTGAAATCTTCTCCAAGACCAACAACAAAGTGTTCCTATTGTTCCAAGAATGGCCACTTTGAGTCAACTTTCTATTATAAAAAGAGATCAAGTTTTAAAAAATATTCTAAAAGAAGATATACTAACCATGAAGGACCCAAACAAATATGGGCACCAAAATCATTACTAACTTGTGATGTAGGAACAACATCCAACCATGAAGAAAGAACATTGATACATGGACAAGTCATGCTCAATACACATGAATGGAAAAGTATGGTGCCTCCTCTCATTACAAATATTTGGAGTGTTTATAACCTTTGGAAACATTAACAAATCAAAGGTACATGTATCACTAGTTGAAATAATTTTGCATAGATTAAGGATGTTTGATATATGAAAGATAATTTTGTAAAATTGGTTTTACAGTTATTTTTAAAAAATCCCACATGGTTGAGGTAAGACAAAATCATAATGTTTTAGTTTAAAGAAAAATCATTACGTTTTATACTTAGATGAATTTCCATCTCAAAATCTTTAAAATTTGAAGACATATCATTCTGGTCATGACGGAGAACGTTCTCCATTTGAATCTATTTTAACAAACAACTCCAAATCATTCTTCATTTCTTCATTATGAAGAAGTTGAAAAATCAGGTTTTAAAATTGTACCTACTGCCACATCATCTCCAACCAAATCATGTTTCTAAGAGTTTTAAAAATAATTGTTATTTCTATAAGAAATGATCAAGGGAAATTTGGAACATCATTCTTCAAATCATTCTTTGATAAAAAATGATATTTCACATGATTTGCTTGTCAAATAACTTTCCAAAAATACGAAGTTGTTTTAAAAAAAAAATTAATTACAAGAAATGGCTAGTTGTTTATATCTAATTGGTGACTCTTTTGATCCATAATTTGAGTGCAACCAGCCAACCAATCAAGGATTGTTGAAACTAATAAATGATTTTTTATGTACCAGCCCTCTTATTAGATGTGAAATCAGCATGTGTAGTAACCTTCAATATTTGCTTATACATTTGTACATTAATTCATCTAGATAGTTGAGACAATTAAATGCATCAAAGGTGCTAGTTTTGGAGTACAAGATATGTCTTAGAAAAGCATAACTTTCTCTAGAAAAGCAGAACATTCTCTAGAAGAGTGGAACATTCTCTATAATGTTCTTGACAGTAAATATGCTTCATCAAATCAAATCTATGTTGCCTATCATGGTTGAAGAACATCAATAACTTCTACAATGAGTTTGAACCATTTGGCACTCCTACACCTACCTCTCTACTTACCCTTCCTCCAAAACATCTCCTCGTGATCAAATTATTTGAAGAATAAATTGAGAGGGATTTACTAATGATACCAAAATTATTGTTGAAGATATAACTATAGTGGTTGACATGCCTCTAAACAATCACCCAAGAATTGTGTCTATTATGGAGGATATAGCAAACAAGGGAATTATGTGCAACAAGTTTGACTATGATGAGGTTGTTGTCATGTTTGGCATAATTGATGTGCATCTACATCTTGATGAACTTGGAAGAACTAAAAGGAAGGAGGCAATAGTTACGGAACTCTTCGTTGAATAAGATCACTAAATGAGGTACACTTAATCCCAATTCTTGTGATATTTACATCATGATAAGAATGAATATTCTTTTAATGATATTATGTGATAGATTGGATAAAAATGCATACTATTTTTATGGAAGTATGACTTTAAAGATAAATTGATTGCACCACTCTTTGTCATTACTTGTAAATGCATATGCCAAATTCCTATCCTAAATTCAACAAGTTTTCACTTTTTGTTCTTACATTTTTTTATGATGGTGTAACCAAGTGTGCAAATCTAATTGGATGTTCAAATTTATTATCCATGTTATAAAGAATGTTAATTATGCTTCTAAATGTTATGTTAATTTAACTTGTACTTTTGAGTGTATTAATCAAAGATAAGATCCAAGCAAAGCAAAGAATAAATCAACATGAAAAGCAAAAATCTGAACAAACAAGAACGGAAAAAAATTCTTGACAAAATCTAGAAAACGAAGAATGTTCTCTAGGTCCAAGAATGATCAAGTCAACTTTATGAACAATCAATTTCCATTGATTAAAAGAAGATATTGATTCTGATATTAACACTAATAATATCAGTATTGTCCAAGGAATATAAAGGACTCATCTTAGCAAAGAATCAATTTAAAATGTAGAGTAGAAAAGCAATGAATTATGATGAATCAAACAAGTTCAAGCAAGACTGGTCATTCTCCAGCTTGACAGTCAAGAACGAAGAACATTCTTGACAACATTCTGATCATTCTAGACAGCAATCTGAAAAACAAAAAATGTTCTGGTTATTAAAACTGAAGTCTAGAAAAACAGAAAACATTCTGCTTTTCACAGATTTAAATCCAAGAACATTTTATTTTTTACAGCACTAATCCAAGAACATTCTGGTTTACAAAGAACAAAGTCTTCTTTAGTTTAAGATCGATTTGAGCAATGAAATTACATCAATCTTCATTTCAAATCCTCAATATTTACTACAAAGGAACATAATTATATACTCAAGATAATTTTGGACATATTCAAAGAGAAAATGATCAACAAAAGCAAAGCAATGCATCAAGAATAAAAAGCAAGATTAATTCCCAAAATTGATGGCTTGCGATAGACAAGAACATTTCTCGTTTGTTGATAAACCAGTCCCTATGACAAAGGTACCAGAAGTAGGTACACAAAGATCTTACGAGAAAGATCTACTCCAAAAGATTAACAAAGGAAAAAGCTAAGAATCAAGAACTAACAAGCAAGATCAAATCAGTTTTAAATGCAAGGAAAGCTATTGCAAATTGCGAATGGATTTCCAGTCCATATACTAGGAATATACATCTCTCATATGGGCAAAAGAATCAGAGCTTCCAATACTAAGCTCTCATATATACAGCTCTTTTGGTTGTCATAAACCTTCCTAAAGCCTATAAAAGGAAGGCCAAGCTCAAGCAAAAATCAGAGCTTCCAGTACTAAGCAATTCATTACTCATTTCAATCATACTTGAATTTCTCTCACTCACATACATTGAATCAGTTCTGATTTTTTCCATTCGATTTCTAGAATCATTCTATTGTATGTCTCTGTCAAAAGAATCAAAACTCAAACAAGTGCTAATGATGACTCTTCATCATATGCATAATTTCTATTGATTTTAGTCTTATTTATCTTTAATCATTAGTTAATTTAATGAGTTATTTGATATATTTTGTTGATTTTAGTTATTTGATTTAATGAAATGTTTTTGTTATTATTTGCTTAATTAAGTGGAGATTTTTCGTAGTTTTGCGTTGTTACTTTGTTTTAGTGCAGTGCTGAATTTTGGTGAAAAATCAACATGATACATGTGGAGTATTTCAGCCATATCTGGAGTTACAGATGTCCAATTAGTGACATTCCAAGTGCTAATGAAAGCTAAGATCCATATCTACAACTTTCATGAAGACACCAGGACCCAATTCAGACGCGAAACATGAGACAAATGCAAAATACGTCAGACAGCAGATGCTGCGCGCCTGGAGCGCATTTTACAGAATTGCTACTGTCTTGTACGCGCCCGGAGCGCGTCCTGCGCGCCTGGAGCGCATTTTACAGAATTGCTACTGTCTTGTACGCGCCTGGAGCGCGCCCTGCGCGCCTGGAGCGCGTGACGCGCAGCAGCAATAATAAAAACGCAATTTTTTGCTGTTTTTTGGATCTTTTTGACTCTTGGGAAGTTGGGTGACTTGTGCCCTAGCATAGAAACTCAAAGACGGCCGTTTCTAACGCCATTGAAGCAGTTTTATCAAGAATCATCCATGAATCATTCTTGTAATTCTTCTTTAATCCTTATCTTTTGTATCTCTGTCATGAGTAACTAAACCCTATTTGTTAGGGATGAGTGTAACCAGATGAAACCCTTATTTTTATGATTTGATTTCTAGTTATATGAATGAGTTTATTGAATTGTTTTTCTCATCTCTGTGCTTAATGCTTTTTATTGCTTGATCAACATTAAAATGTTCTACGATTCGTATTTTGAAACGGAAGTGGACTTTACGAATGCTTGAGATGAGAAATTCATGAATTTGTAGTCTAGGGATAGATGCAGGTCATGAAACCAATTAAATTAGTTGCAAAGCAATAATTTACAAAAGAATTTCTATACGGTAATGCTTAATTCTAATCTTAAATCTACTAAGGAATTAGGGGTTACTTTGGAATTAAAAGTTCTGTCACTAAGACATTAGGGCAAGAATAATAAAGAGAATTCGGTAATAATTCAATAAAGGAATTCAGTAACTAGGATCAAATTAGACACCAAGGTTGGATTCGAAGTGAAACTCATCCCTGACATTTTTCTCATTATAAAAGATCAATTTTATTATTGTTGTTAATTTTAAATATTATTTCAATCAAATTGGGAACCTTTTGTTCAATTTTAGTAATTAAATATAATTCAATAGTAAAACGCAATCCTTGAGTTCGACACTCGGTACTACCGTTTTATTATTACTTGCAACGATTCAGTACACTTGCTGAAACGCTATCAGCTAAGCTTTCTCATATTCTGACAAAACACTTTAAATCATTATTGTGTAAACTTAAGACTATAAGAGTTGTTTATAGTTTGAGTAGTTTGTAGAAAATCTTTTTATGGTTAAAAAGTGAATTGTAAAATCCTATCTAAAGATTGATAGGTGGCCTAATTGAACTCCTTTCTGGGTGGAAATGTTTTAACTTTGTAACATATCAAGGTTGGTCTGAGGTAAGTTTTGTGAAACCAAGAAGGTTCTTTGTTTTGAACACTTAGTGGAAAATCTCACGGTTGCGAGGACTGGACTTAACCTTGATTGGGTGAATTAGGATATATCTTTATGTGGTATTTCTTCCCTTATATATTTACCTTCAGTCTGTTTGATTACTAAGTTAAATAAATATGTTAAATTGTTGATTTTAACTAACCAATAATGTTCTCCATTTTCTGTTTTCACAATCAAGATCAATCTTGAGTTATTTTTTTAAGTTTTTAACATTAAATTTTAATTAAGAATATTTACAATTCAAACTTTCTTTCTTGTAAATCAACGTTTCTACTTCACTAATTTGAATGAATTTGATCAAAATACGAGTTAAATAAATTTAGGTAACTGAATTCATGGATTTATCCGTACTTATGAACACTCCTAATGATTAATTTTCTCAACTTAAATATTTAGTGTTTGTGAATTATTTGTGAAAAATCTATGACAAAATATTTGTTATAAAAAATTACAGTGTTTTTTAGTGATAAATTTGGGTTAAAGGAATATAGGAAGTTATGGTGGGTGGAAAAGTTGCATGCAGAAGTAACACGTGTTTGTTGTATAATAATAAATGTGTGTTTTTTTTAATGTAACAATTAATTTTAAATGATAAAATAAAGTATATCAACTGTTAATTAATAAAATAATAATTAAAATTAAATATATAATTACAATCAATAATATATGACACTTAATTTATTCACTTTATTAATTATATTTTATCGGCAAAATCCTAAAGTAGTTAAAGGTGGCGTTTGGTTCGATATCCTCATGAGTGACTGTCACGTGTCACATTGTTCAATGCTAAATTCGAAACGTGTTTTTGGCTTGTAGCACTGTAGGCACTTTTGTTTGTTCTTTTTTTCTGTGTATCTTACAAGATTTAGTGTATCATTCTATTACAAAGAGTTGTGGTTAAATGAGTATACTTAGGTAATGGTTAAATATTCATTTTGTAAAATAGTTTTATACCAACAATCCATCAATAAAAGACATTTATATTTATAAGTCATATGATCAATTCAACATAATCATAAAAAATAAGCAAAATAGTGAGTTTTTATTATATGTCAATCTAAAACAATTTTATATTAACATTGTATATTTTTTAAATTGTTGTATTATAATAAATGACTTTTTTTTTTCATTCCGTGTCGTGATCTAAAATTTTAAGTATTTTTTGAATTTAATTAATTGCCACTAAAATTTATTTTAAATAGATAAAATATTGAAAAATCTTTGAAAATAGAAAAATAATCTTTGAAATTAAATTTTAGCTTCGGGAGTCGAATATGAATATGAAATATATTAGTACCCTACGACATTCGTTACACGGTTACTTATATTTAATTGTGTAAAATTAATGTTAATTTGTATAAATTTATTTCTCTTTATTATTAAATATATATAAATTGTGTTTTTATTAAGATAAATTTTGAAATAAAAAGTTGGCTAAAAAATAAAGAGAAGAAAAAAAAAATTATTATTGTGATTGACAAAAGTGTGATTTTATTGCTATGTATTTTCTAGTGCGATGAATAAATCAATGGTAAAAAAATATTTGTGTGTTGATTGTTTTTAAAGAAATGTATTTTGTTGAAGGAATTTGATGTGGTAAAAAAATAATGTTGATTTGATGAAGACAAGAAAATACTTGAGTCTAAGAAATTGATTTTGATGAGTGTGTTTGGTGGCGAAGAAAAAAAAATTGTCATTGTGATTGGAAAAAGTGTGATTTTACTCTTAGATATCTCTCAGTGCAATGAATAAATCAAAGTTATATAGTTATTAGTAGAAAATGTTTATATGTTGATTGCTTTTAAAGAAATAAATGTATTTTGTTAAAGAAATTGGATGTGTTAAAAAAAGATTATTGATTTGATGAAGACAAAAGAAAATATCTCAAGTTTAAGAAATTGATTTTGACGAGTGTGTTCGATGGCGAATCAAGATGAAGGTAGTGGTGCACAATTGACTAGGAGACTCACGACAGAAAGGTGTCTCTTGACTTGAACCTTTGCGTAGTAAGTAAGATTCAGATTCAACAAGAGTGACTCATAGTCTTGAACTCTATCTCTGACATCAAACCCACACATAACCTTTTCATTGGATGTATTCTCAAAAGCCCGTGCATTTAGGGCCATGCACGTGTATCCCAGTGTAGTGAACGCTCTAGGAATTCTGCCTTAAAAATTCCATAGGAAGCGGCCCCCACTTCCACATTCACATAGGTGAGTCTATCAAGAGTACTCCTGTAGCTAGGTACTCCACTCCACATAGAGTATAGATCTCATTAAGAGTTTCTATTATCTCATCCTTTCATCGCTTCAAGACTCATGCTTCCTTCATAGATTATGTAGCATGTTCATCTCATATCACTATGACTTGTTATTACCCATTGAACCTAATTCTTTGGATCTCCAGTCTTTTAGGTCGGGTTACCATCACAGGTGACTCATCAATCTATAGGCAATAGTCCCATCCTTTTGGATGTGTTTAAGGCTTTCTCTCTAGCTAATCCTTTCGTCAAAGGATCTGCTAAATTCTCATCAGTGCGTACATGATCCACTATAACAGCTCCTTTAGAAATTAATTCTCTAACTATGTTGTGCTTACGACGAATTTGTCTTCTTTTACCGTTGTAATAACGGTTCTCAATTTTTGCAATAGTCGTGGTACTATCGCAGTGGATCAACACAGCTGGCAATGGTTTTTCCCACAAAGGGATCTCTGCTAGCAAACATCTCAACCAACTTGCTTCTTCACTAGCCGTAGCTAGTGCTATCATTTTAGATTCCATAGTGGACTGAGCCAATATAGTCTGTTTCTTTGATTTCCACGACACAGCACCACCAGCTATATTGAAGACATAGCCACTGGTTGCTTTGGAATCATCTAATAAGGTGTTCCAATCAACATCGTTGTATCCTTCAAGGACAGTAGGAAATCTTCTATAGTGTAATTCGAGACTCATGGTCCTTTTAAGATATCTCATGACTCTTTCAATCGCATGCTAATGCTCCATACTAGGTCTACCAGTAAACCTGCACAACAATCCAACGACATAGGCTATGTCGGGTCTAGTGCAATCAGTGGCATACCTGAGGCTGCCAATGACACTTGCATATTCAGTTTGTCTAACACCGTCACCAGTGTTCTTGAAAAGTTTTACACTTGGATCATATGGTGTACAAGCAGGTTTACAGTCAAAGTAATTATATTTCTTTAGGATCTTTTCAATGTAATGAGATTGATCCAAAGAAATTCCATTTTCTGACCTAGTAATCTTAATTCCAAGGATTACACTAGCTTCTCCAAGGTCTTTCATATCAAAGTTGTTACTCAACAATGATTTCACTTTATTTACAACATGAATATTTGATTCAAATATGAGCAAGTCGTCTACATATAGACATAAGATAGTGCAAATGTTATTTTCATATTTGTAATAGATGCATTTGTCACTCTCATTCACTTTGAACTCATTCGACAAGATTAAGTTATCAAATTTTCCATGCCATTGCTTAGGGGCTTGTTTAAGACCATACAGAGATTTATCTAACTTACAGACCTTGTTTTCTTGTCCATGAATTACAAAACCTTCAGGTTGTTCCATATAGATTTCTTCTTCCAAGTCACCTTTAAAAAATGTTGTTTTAACATTCATCTGGTATATCACCAGGTTATGAATAGCCGCCAGTGATATTAGCACTCTAATGGATGTTAGTCTAGTGACTGGTGAAAAAGTGTCGAAGGAATCTATATTTTCTCTTTGTCTAAAACCTTTGGCTACAAGGCGTGCCTTGTATTTATCAATAGATCCATCGGGTTTTAGTTTCTTTTTCAAAATCTATTTACAACCTATAGGTTTGCAACCAGGAGGCAAGTCTACTAAATGCCAGGTCTTGTTAGACTCTAGAGAATCCATTTCATCATTTATAGCTTCTTGCCATAAATCTACATCCAAAGATGACAAAGCTTCTTTAAGATTTGCAGGATCCTCTTCTAGATTATATGCCATATATTCTAGTCCATAATCTTTAGCAACTCTTACTCTCTTACTCCTTCGAGGATATGTTTCGTCTTGGTTGTTGCTCTCAGTGTTTCTTATCATTGGGACTTGATTGGGTTCGTTGCCCCCACTATTTCTTGATTTAAAAGGGAATTTATTTTCATAGAAGTCAACATCATTTGACTCTATGATCACTTTCTCATTTAGGTCATAAAACCTATACGCTTTAATGTTTACAGCATATCCTATGAAAACACATTCATATGCTCTACTTGCGAGTTTAATTCGCTTGGGATCAGGGATTCTGACATATGCCAGACAACCCCATGTTCGAAGATAAGACAAGTTGGGCTGTCTTTTCTTCATTATCTCATAAGGAGATGTTTTGCTTTTAGATTTTGGTACTCTATTCAAAACATAGCAAACAGTCAAAATAATTTCCCCCCACTAGTGAGATGCAGCACCAGAATTAAGCATAATAGCAACAACTAATTCAGTAAGAGTCATATTCTTTCTTTCAGCTTTACCATTCATTTCAGGTGAATACGGTGCAGTAGTTTCATGTATAATTCCATGGGTTTTGTAAAAGTCATTAAACAAACTAGAATCATACTCTGTTCCTCTATCACTACGAAACTTCTTAATCTTTTTATTAAATTGATTTTCAATTTCATTTACAAAGATCATAAACATGTCAAACGCATCACTTTTATTTTTCATCAGATATACAAAAGTAAAATCAGAGCAATCATCAATAAAAGTTATGAAATAACGTTTTCCATTTCTAGTCAATGTTCCATCAAGTTCACATATATCATAATGTATTAAATCTAGGGGTTCAGATTCTCTAATTACTGATTTATGTGATTTCTTTGTTATTTTTGCTTGACTACAAAAATCACATTTTTCGAAATCTTTTGGGGATAACTTTGGAATTAAACCTAAATTACTTAAGTTCGAAATAATATTTTTGTTCATATGACAGAGTCTAGCATGCCAAATATTAAAATCACACAACATGTAAGCAGAAGGAGACATTTTATTCAATTCAACATTCAATTTAAACATGCCATCAGTGGCGTACCCTTTCCCTACAAAAATACCATTCTTAGAAATGGTGTACAAATCTGCCCCTATAGATTGAGTGAACCCTGCCTTGTTGAGAAGAAACCCCGAAACCAGATTCTTCCTTATTTCTGGAGTATGCATGACATCCTTCAGAATTAAGGTTTTTCCCGATGTGAATGTTAGTTCCACATCTCCAATACCAGCAACATTAGTGGTGTGGGAATCTCCCAACAACAATTTCTTATCTTCAGCATCCGTGTATGTTTTAAACATAGCACAATCATAGCAGACATGGCGAGAGGCGCCAGTGTCTATCCACCATCCATCTGATCCACCTACAAGGTTGATCTCAGTTATCATAGCAATGAATTGCTTTTCTGTCAAGTTAGCCTGATTTGCAGGGTCTGGCTTGTTCCTGCACTTGCGTGCCATATGACCCTCTTTCCCACAATTGAAACAAGTAAAAGGAAGAGGGCCATTTCGAGGAGGTGGTTGTTGTCTAACAGTAGAGACCTTTGGAGGGTTCCCATTCTTGTTGCTGTTCTTAGAAGAGCGATGCTGATTCTTTAGTTGTATGTCGTTTGGCTTCAGCACTGCTCCTATGAATTTCTTTTTCTTCTTTTTTGTCACAAGAAGAACTTCCTCTTTCTGGTCTTGCTTCTGAGATTCCTCCTCAATTCTAAGGCGAGTTATCAAGCTTTCTAGTGAAAATTCTTTGGTTTTGTGCCTAAGAGAATTTTTAAAATCTTTCCAAGCAGGGGGCAGTTTGTCAATAATAACAGCAATTTGAAACTGTTCATCTAGGGACATACCTTCAGTGATTATCTCATGAGCTATCTTCTGGATTTCTTGAGACTGAGCTTCCACTGATCTGTCATCTGTCATCTGATATTTGAGGTAGCGGCTTACATCATACTTTTTAGCTTCAGCTTCCTCAGTATCATATTTCTTCTTTAGAGCATCCCAAACCTGTCGAGCAGTATTGCTGTCGGAACTATAGTAATCGTACAGATCATCAGCAAGTCCATTAAGAATATAATTCTTACATAAGTAATCATTATGTTCCCATTGGGTTAATTCAGCAGCTATCTTATCCTTTTTTGTTTGTTCAGCTTTTTCTGGAACAACAGGCATATCATCCTTTAGAACGTTGGCAAGTTTTTTTGTGGTTAGGAAAAATAACATCTTTTGTTGCCAACGTTTGAAGTGACTGCCCTCAAACCGAAACGGTTTGTTGAAGTCAGAAGCAGAAGAACTTGTTCCAGTAATTTCGTCGGTAGACATGGCAGTTTGAAAAACGTCTTAAAATTGTTGTTTCTGAAAATTACTTTTGAAAAATAACAATGCCACCGATGAAATTATTGGGTTGAGTCGCGGACTAGGTCGCTCTCTTTAAGACGTTTCGAGGCACTGCCCAAATTGTGCAAGACAGACTATCAACCACGAAGTCCCCATGATAAAACAGCCCAGATCACTGTATCGGAATTTTACTGCACTGTAAAAAACCGATCTAGAATTACACCCTCTGTATGGCAGTCGTATGACTGACACTCGTAATATAGCACTATGGCTACTCAAGAAAATAGAAGAAGAAGAAGAAGAAGAAGAAGAAGACGAAGAGAGTAAGGGGAGAAGTGAGAAAAGCCTCAGATACAGAGAGCTTTTGGTGTGTTTTTCCAAATGAGGTGAGGTCTGTATTTATAGGGGAGTCCAGTAATCGGATCTGCGAAAATGGGGGGATCCAAGAAACACTGAGTCCATCAGCTGACTGCGCCTCAAAATTAGGAAACGTGCTTTGACTTTGATTAACTCAGTTCATGGTTTTGACCGGGCAAAATCAGAAGCTTAGTCAAATTAGGGTTTTGACTGGGCAAATAACAGAAGCTTAGTCTGTTTAGGGTTTGACTGGATCATAACATTGACTTTGACTTTGTGGATGGCAGTTTCGTAATTAATGCAACTTGTGACATAACGCAAGCATATTAATTAATTAAAAATAAATAATTAATTTTCATATGTTTTAAAAAAATCCAAGTCAAGTCGGCCGACGGCGCGCGTGGTGGTCCATTTGCTTGCGTTCTCCCTCCTTCACAAAATTGCGATACCCCTTGGGGCCCAACCCAAGTGTGAAACTAACACCTTATAAAGGCAATCAATGAGTGTGTTCCCTCCTATGTGGGACTTCTCATTTTTCAATTCACCACATTAAAAGTCATCATCAATGCCATTTATATTCCATCATTTCCAACATCTCTTCATCTTCTATGGTCTCTTTCCTTCCCCTCGCAAATACTCTATTTTTGTTTACATTTTTGTTTCGGTGTTATTTGGGGTTGAAAGCTATTTGGTAGAAAGTTATTTGGGGTTGAAATGGTTGTTATGGTATATGGATGAGTGTGGAGAGGAAAAAGATAAAGCTTTCTATTTCCCAACTTCAATGTTCAGGTTGCAACATGAAAAAGTCAACACAACCTCAAAAAGTCAATGGTTCTAAAAAAGTCAACGACTCTAACTCTGATAAAAGTCATGACTTTGAAGATTCGACTCAGAATCAGAACCTGATGCAGGCTCATTGCCTCTAACTCTTAACCAGAACCAGAGGCCGAGGGAAACAGGAACTAGAGGGAGCGGCTCAGAGGCAGCAGCCCAGACTAGAGGACGCAGTTCTAGCTTAGAGGAAACAGTTCTAGTCTAGAAGCAAAAGTAAAAAAGAAGTAGCCCTAAGGCAGAAGTTTCAACTCAGAGGAAGTTGTCCAACAACAGTTCCAGACCAGACAGTGGCGGATCTTGCACAAAATATTTGGGGGAGCTGGAGAACAACAAGTATTAACTGAAATATTATAATTAAATTTTTTAAAAGTTATATAGTTTTTTTTAGAGTATCACACAATTCATACATAGTAGACAAGTTAAAAAAAAAATAGAATTTCAATTTTTACAAGTCACACAATTTTCACAATTCAATCAAATAACATATATCCATTTTATAATTTTCATCTTTGTCAAAATTTTTCTTCTTGAAAAAATGCATCAATTTTTTTATGTTTAAATATAGTGTCACTCATAAAAAAAAATAAACATTAATTAAAACAATTCACAATTAAAAAATAGTATCACACTATATCATGTATCAATGATTAACATGAAAAAGTTTGTTAATAATTAATAGTTGAGTTGTTAATTAAGGTGTTAGAGTCTGTTGGTTTGATATTAGTTAATTTATTATATTTTAGTAGTATAAATTCTAAGAGAGAGTAGAAAGAAAATATAAGAGAGGAAAGAAGAGAGACGAAAATTACTCAAAAATCAACTATAGAATTTAAGGATATTTTAATAATTTATAACTATTATTTTGATAATATATTGTTAGTTATATATATATATATATATATAAAAGAAATTTAAAAATATAGGGGATGCCGTGGCACCTGCCCGCTCCTAAGAAGATCCGCCACTGAGACCAGAAGAAGCAGTTCTAGTCTAGAAGTAGAAGTTCAAAGGAAGTATCCCTGAGGCAGAAGTTACAACTCAGAGGAACCCGTCCAGCAGTAGTTATAAACTAGATGAAGCAATTCCAGCTGAGAGGAAGCAGTTCTAGTCTAGAGGCAGAAGTCCAGAGGAAGTATCCCTAAGGCAGACGTTCCAGCTCAGAGGAAGCCATCTGGCAGCAGTTCCAAACCAGAGGCATAAGCCCAGAGGCAGTAGTGCCAATCTAGATGCAGTAGTTTCACAGCAGAGGTAGCAGTGCTAGCTAGTCCAAAAGCAACAATTCCAGACCAGAGGCAACAATGCCAGAGGGAACCCTTATTGTGGAAAATATTAAAATTATGACAAATATTAAAATTAAACATGACTTATTTTTTTATTAATTGATTGAACAAATTGGGGTACTACAATACTTTGATTAAGAAAATATATAAATAAAAAGAAGATAATACTTTTATTAAAATATGTTTATGAAGTATAGATGCATTCATCATTCTATTAATACAAAGTAGAAAATTGTATCCAAAAATAATATAATGTAAAAAATATTGAATTAGGAGTAGTGCATATAATATAAATTAGAAGAAGAAAAAAGTAATTGATGTTATATAGTAAACTGAAAATGGTCTTTTATTTTATGATAATTTTTTTATTAAAGAACTACTTATTGTAGAACCAAATTACATAGATAGTCTTTTCTGTAGTCCAACTCTCAATGTAAATTTCAAGGGGTAGTTGTCTATCCACCTCATTAATTCTATTTTTGCATACTAAATTGGAGTTAGGGGGAGCATTAATCAATTCCAATTGTTAAGACTTAAGTCCATATGAATATCTCAATAGACTAATTCATTACATGAGAGAATCTCATAACTTAAGTATCACATTGAAGTTGAACAGTTTTATCATTTCAATGTGACACTCCTAAGAAAATAAAGATGTTCTCTTTTGAAAATTGGATATTGATAGTGTGAAGAAATTAAATTAGAATTGTACTACAAAGAAATTGCATATTTACAAAATAAAATGAAAGTAATCTTGAGAATTATTTAAAATCTATCAAAATTGATGGGTTTAGACTTGCATACAAAGTTAAAATCTATCTTTTCTTTTCTTTTCTCGTCTTTTTAGGGTCTTTTTGATTCAACAAATGAGAAATGAAGAAAGGAATTTTAATGGAGGGGAGAGGAAGAGAAAGTGAAAATGTAAATACTTGTTTGATTCAAAAGAGAGATGAGAGAACATTGGAAAGTAGAAATTTGTAATGATTGTGTTTGGAAGAGGAGAAGAGAGTTTTAACTTCTCATTCCGATCCACAATAAGTGACCTATTTGCAAAAAAATATTTGTTCTAAAATGAATGACTTTTTCAATTTTCAATACACTTTTTTTAATTATACCATTTAATTAATACTATTTGCATCATTTTCAATGTAATATCTCCCATCGAGCATTTATAATATTTATAATGCATCAATACTTAACAAAGATAATTTCATAAAAATAATATTATTTCTCTTTATTTATACACTTTTATTAAAATGTAGACAATGATTAAATGACTCAATTATTATAGAACAAATGAGTAGATTTTATATTGTTTTATTTTCCCTCTCCTCCCCCACAAAATCTCTCCAAAATGGAGAGAACAAAACGAGCTCTAAGAAAGATTTTAGCTCCCTCTCTTCAAAATTGAACCAAACACAAACATAAAAATCTTCCTTTCTCTCTCTTTCCTTCTATCAATCTCCAACCAAACACACCAATATTATGTTCCCAAACAACCCCTAAAGTCTAAACCCAGTTTTTGTGGTGATGCCACATTGCCACTTAGCTGTAGTTGACATTTTATTATTCAATGATTCTTTCTCTTCATGATTTGGACATGTATACATCTTCATTTCGAGTTTGCCACTCATGTAATTACAAAGATAAAAGAAATTGGGTCATGTTTGATTAAGATGGCAAGTAATATTATTCATTTATATATATACATACAACATTGACTTCTATTCTAAAACAATTGTGTATGGATTCTTTGATACAAACTTTGAGGAAGTGAAGACAAATAGACAATGCACAAAGCTAATTTATATTTGATGCTGGCATAATTCACCATATCATTGAGATTTGGCTGCCAATTTCCTGAACTTGGAGTAGGATTTGATGTAAGATCTTATCTTGTCCCAAAATGAGATAGTAGAAACAAAATATTTGACCACCACTGATTTTTTTGAACCTTTTCTGGGAAATTCTAACTCCCTTTCAATAGTGTGATTCATTGTGTCTATGTCTTCAAGCAGAGGCAATGAGACAGAGCCCTCAGATTCTAGGTTTTTGATCCATCCACGAAGTAAGAAATTTATGACCTGCAAACAAGTAAACTTGTATTAATTATTATGTTCGTGATAATCATAAGGAACTAAACACTGAGGAACGAATCTTGATGCTTTATATGTTTACTTGTAAAAAAAAAAATTCTATTTTTATTTTTTTTAAATTAGTGTTAATTTTACTAACTAGTAAGGAGTTAAAAAACTCTTGAGCCGAGCAGTTGTCTACATAGATAATGAAAATGGCAAAAGAACTATTTTTATTATCTATAGAAATGCATCATTTCTAACAAACATTTCATCTTTTTTCCATCATAATCGTTCACTTCAAGAGTCTCTTATCTTCTTATTAGCAATTTAAAATGAACACATATGTTAAAAAATAAAAACAAAAAATTGTTTTCACGGTGTAAACAAGCTCTTAGTTCATAAAAATATTTTTTATTTTCATTTTCTGTTGCGGTAGATTACGAAAACGTCACTTTATTTTTGTTTTCATTGTTTTCTATACAAAGTTTTAAAAACTGAAAACAATGTGAAAGTAAGATGTCATTTTTGCAATTAAAAGTGAAAACAAAAAATATTTTCTCAAACCAAACATACCCTTAAGAACCGATAAACCAAGCATGTTTCTCCTCCTCATTAAGCAACTTAGTTCCATAATTCTCTTAACATGCATGCTTTCTTAAGTCATGAAATTGATACGCCTTGTATCTCTATGGTTTCATATTGTAAATAAAAAAAGGCACGAACCCAGAGAAAAGTTTGAAACTAATTGGTTAAGAATTGCATACCTCAGGGACTTCATCATGAGGGCAGTGACCAGCAGGGCTGATTTGATAATAAGGAGCTTCGGGCACCTTATTTTTAACCCGAAGTCCCCATGGCGGTGTCACCCACGGATCTTCTTTTCCATACATGAGGCAAATCGGCACCTTGTTTGCTCGACATCTAAAGTTCAGACACCATGAGAACTCTTAACTGGTGTATTCAACACATATCTAATAGATTAATACTCTCTTTCTGGAATAAAGTATACGCAAAAATGGTATATATCAACTTTGCAGTTACCATTTTGGCTTATAGTTCGTTCAACAAGGAGTACTAGTTAAAAATCTAGTTTTGTTTCTACCTGGATAATGTTTCTCCAAAGGATAATTCTCCTTGAGGAGCAAACATAATTGAAGCAAATGACGCAGCAGCAGCCGGATGCCTTGCAGTTTCGATTATGCGTGAAAAAACATCATCTACATTTATTGAATGATCTGCATAAACCTGATTAAGTACATCGGCAATACTTTTCGGATCACTGACTTTCTCCCACCTATAGGAAACAAATTAATAAGAATCAGGTTAATGAAAGAGATGTCATAAGGTACTCCTGAAAACAAGAAATTTGGTCCATTAAGCAGAGTTAAATTCGTAATATCATTCAGTGACGGATTACATTGGCGACAAACAAAAAAGTTGCTAATCTAGAAGTTCACAACTAAAATATTGAAAAGGTACGAGAAACAAAGAAAGAAATGAGACGATAAAAGAAAATGAAGTAATACTTACAACAATTCTGTAAGTTTCTTTATACTTGAAGGTAGAGGAAATGTTCCAGCCCATGGAAATATTTTGGCGAGTCCTGGATATTTTACTGGATTTGGAAGAAACCCCCAAAAAGGTGTTGCATTAAGCAATGTTACACCTTTTACTAAATGAGGATAACATGCTGCAAAATATAATGCAACATATCCTCCTAGTGAGTTGCCTACAAGATAGACTGGTTCGCCAATGACCTGTATTGAATCAATTTGTATAATGATATTTAGAACAAAAATATTGCACAAGGCTAAATAGCTTATAAACTGATAAGAACTTTCCTCAAACTATTTTTCAAAATATTGCAGAAAAATTCTGCAACATTACAAATTTGAGTATGGTTTAAATGTATAGGAAGCATTAAAATGATGATGATTGTAGATAAGCTTTCTTGATGGCAGACAAAAGAGTATTTTCAGCATCAAGATAATGATCAACCAAATCATGCCTCAAGAACTTCGATTAACGCAACAAAATTCTTGCTTTAGTTGTTAAGAGGTTATTATATTAGCAGAATTAGCTGTGCATGAGAGGGACTAGATGAATAAAATGGTTGAAAAGAGTCCAAAATCATGAACATTTTTTCTTGAATTCTTTCTTTTCACTACAGATATTTAAAAAGTGAATTGAATTAAATGACCATACCAATTGTTCCAACTATATGGCCTCACGAATACTAAAAAAACCAGATAAGTATTAGGTCAACCCCTTAAATGAATCTCAGTTAACTCGAGAGATTGGTCTATGCAGTTGCGTGCTTGGTTTACCGAAAACCACAACTATTAACTAGGTAGTACTATAAATTTCTCATAACTACTAAAGCAATGAATACTAAAGCTTAAGAAATTGTTAGAAAAAAATCGAAAAAATCACGTAAAAACAAGCAAATTTGCCAAGAACAATGTCAAGTATACAATTTGAGCAAACATTGGGTTGAATGCTAAAAATGTATTGCTGCAAAACAGTGTAAAGTCATTCACCTCTTCTATGAAATACCGAACTTGATCTTGCCATAAATCAACAGAATACACAAGCTCAGTTGCCCACGGTTCGGTTTCATCTCCAAAACCCCAAGAAGAAACATTTCCACTCGATGCAACCCCTTTTTCCTTAAACAAAGGAGCAGGATCTTCAAAAGGCAAAGACATTCCTTGACCTAGAAAATCCAGTGCCCACACTCTAAAATCACGGCCCAAATCCTTCAATTGCTTCTCATAATGGAAAGAACCAACACCAAACCCCGGCAAAAAGAGAACATTCGGCGAATCCACATTTTTGAATCCAGCTTTCTCATAGTGCACATTCAATTTAGGTTTCCATCCCTTAAAGCAACTACTGATTATCGCACCCGATTCACCGTTCGATTCATCAGGCAAACCAGGAATCAAAACCTTGGAAGCAGGTTCACCTACCACTGAAATATCTCTTGATTCATCTTCACTAATCACATAATCACCACCATAGCCTCCACTATAAACCTTGAATTGGAATCTTTTAGAACCTTCAAAAGCAACTTTTGACTTAAAACCTAATTGTTGAACCTTATCATCATAAAATCTCAGTGACCCAAATGAGAAAAGATTATTTGTATGATAAACTCCATGTTTTCTAATATAGGAAACCCTTGATTGAGTTGAATGCAAGCTATTTTTAATTGATTTAGTTTTTGTGTTCACAACTTGATAGCATGGTGCAGAACCATATGAAAGAGTTTCCATACCCTAGAAACAGTGTTCTGCACAAATCGGTAACATAAAATTATTCAGTTCACTACAAATTCAACTTGATTTTCACATAAACATGATGCACAAAAATCAAAAATCAAAATCAAAATTTATAGTTTTGGAGTCCAGATTGAATCATTTAAGCAGAAAAATAAGCAAGTGATCTGAATTTGGAACAAAGCAATTAGTGAGTTTTCATACACAAAGAATTGAAATTAGAAGCTTCTCCAAAATATAAATAATTGAAATAAAAAAATAAAAAAAAAAATCAGATCTTTAAGCTTATATTAAACATAAGTAATGATAATTAAACATGGACATGTTTATGAAAAACTTTACCAATAATTTAGTGAATGAAGAAGCAGGAGAATCTACCGCTAGCACAAGATTCTTGTATATTTATTATTTAAGTATTTTTTAGATTAGGAGTACAGAGAGAAATAGTTTAGAGTTGCTTGGAAGATTCTACTTCCTCTATGAGCCAAGAGAAACCATCTAATATATTTTTATGGAATTAATTTGTAAATATTATTATATAAAAAAATATTATGCATTCATTAATTTATTCTCGTGTCATTTTATAATTATAAAAAGTGGCAAAGAATATTAAGTAAAGTGGGAATAGAAATGGAGAAAAGGGGATTCTAGGATGAATAATTTATTTTTTCCTAGAGTCCAATTTTATAAAAAGTTTAT
>JBBPBT010000487.1:423267-462335 GCA_037974875.1 Cicer bijugum
TTTTTGATTTTCAATATTATTTTTATCAAATTAAATAAAAAATTTTAAATTATAAATATTACATTGACAATAAATAATAATTTAAAAAAAAAAATATAAACGCACGCAACCCATTCATATGCTCGTGTATTTTGTTAGTTAAAAATAAATAATATATTTTGCAAAAGCAGTATATGTTGTACCCACAAATAAATACTAATAGAAGAGAGAGGTTAATTAATTATACGCATCAATTTCTATAAACACATACTATGGTGGAGTTTTGTTTTTTTTCTCTATAATGAAAAGGAGAAAAGGAAAGGATTCCTGATTAAAGTAGGTTGGGAGGGTGAAGGTAAAATTTGAGAGGATACAAGATAACGAAGATGACTTGTCGTAAATAACTTTCTCTCTAGATTGCATACATAAATTGTGATCCACGTTTGTTATTTTTGTCATTCTATTTATTGGATCTAATAAGTTAATAAAATGAATAAATTAAGAATTATTTATAATTGGTTATATATATGTATATATGTTAATTATTAATTTATTTATTTTAAAATCATCATTAATTTGTATATAAAGTTGACATTAATTACTGTTTATTCTTTATTGTGAATTGTAGTAGTCTGATTTCTATTTATTGATGAGTCGTTTTCAGTTTCTAACATGTTTTAAAAACTAAAAAAGAAAAAAGCCTCCAAACAAACAAGACAACAACACTATGTGTTCGTGAAATGAAATGCACCAAATTTGTAGTCTTATAATGGGTCCTACGGTGCGTTGTCGATAACATGACAATGCGTAATTGAGTATTACGTCCGTTGAATATTCACATAAAATATCTACATGAGTAAATACTTGTACTATGATAGGAGGAATAAATTTAGGGATGACAATTAGATATAAATTTAGTTGATGAACGCAAAAAAAAAAAAGTTTATAATAAGTAAGATAAAATTTCGCATAATAGATATAGGTAAGGGAATAAATAATTATTCACAAAATTTAACGGGTATGAGTGCGGGTAGATGTACTATAGTATTCATCATGTTCCGTATTTGCAGTTATATAAACATATTATTTATTTATTATATTAGTGTTTATTTTAATTAATTAATTTTTTTTTATGTTTTAATATCTATTAATATCATTAGATCATTATAATATTTATAAGTGAAAGATAAACGTTTTCAAACTTTTTAAGAATTTGATTATGATGAATAGGTAAATAATTGTAACTTTATAACTAAGAGTTGTGTCTTATTAATCGTGACTCCACTTTTCTAAGTCTGGTGAAAGCGCTCTGACATGCGTCTCTAGTGTGACACTATGTTTTGGTTGACTCTAATAATGCAAGCAATGCTCTGGTTCTGGTGACTCTGGATATACATGATATATTATGTTTAAGTTCCCTCTGGTGAATGCAATTATGCTCTGTTTGTCTGCATATGATAAGCTAGACAAGCAAGTGATTGTATGCATATGCTAATCATTCATCACATCTAGTATGTGATCACCTGACTCTAATTTATGATGTATGCTCTTAAATAAGTTGACGCTCTGATGTAAGTCAACACTTTTAAAAAGACAAAGATTTTGCGCAGCATCTGATGAAAATTTTGAATTTGCTACTTCTCTAAAGGTCTATGAGATATAATGATCACCTTCTCATTTTCCAAATATATGTTGATGATATTATTTTTTATTCTACTAACAAAAAGCTCTGTCAAGAGTTTTCTAAGCTAATGTAGAATGAATTTGAGATGAACATGATGGGAGAATTAAAATTCTTTTTGGAATTCAAATTCATTAAAACCCAGATGGTGTACTTATTCACTAGACCAAATACACAAGAAAAATGCTTAAGAAGTTTAAAATGGATGATTGTAAGTCAATGTTTACACCTATGCATCCAATATGTTCTCTTGACAAAGATGAGTTAGGTAAAAAGGTAGACCAAAAGGTATACAAAGGAATGATATGTTCTCTTCTTTACTTACTACCACCGAACCTGATATTTTGTTTAGTATGCGCGTGCCATATTTTAATCTGGCCTTAAAGAATCTCACTTTACAACTGTTAAAAGGATCTATAAATATCTATAAGACACCAATATCGTTGGCTTGTGTTATATGGCATCCTCTAAGTACATGTTAGTAGGTTTCTGTTATGCTGACTATGTTGACGATAAACTAGAAAGGAAGAGCACATGTGGAAATTTTACAATCCTTGGTGAGAATCTAATCTCTTGGTCAAACAAAAAGACAAAAGACTATTTATCTATCTACAACAGAAGTTGAGTATATCTCAACAACTAATTACAACATTAAACTATTGTGGATGAAACATCAACTAGAAGATAATACTTCAACCATATGTTTAACCAAAAACTTTATTTTATATTCAAGAGAAAAACATATAGAGATTAAACATCTCTTCATAAGAAATTATGTCTAGAAGGGTATTCTAAACATTAAATTTGTCAATACTAATCATCAGTGGGCTAATATTTTCAAAAAACCATTTGTTGAGGATATATTCAATCATATAAAGAAATATCTAAATATTATATTTATTAAAGAATGATATTGAATCCTACGTATGTTTTGTCTCTATTTTGTAAAATAGAGTGAATGATTAAATATATGTAGGCTTTGCCTCTAATGACATTAAATCTATTTGTGCTTTTGGTCAATCTAAATTAATCTTGAATATGAATAATTTTCTTCTCGTAAGGTGTGATACTCTGATAGGTGTTCTCACACGTGTGTACCGGTACATATGGTGAAAACTCAATCGTTTTTGGCTTTTAAAATTATTTATTACTCACAATCACTCATAACTCTAACAAATCCCACACTTTCATTTTTGCAAACCATTAAACTTCCTTGTTCTCCCTTAATCTCTTCAGCTTCAATGGCTTCATGTTCCTCCTCAATCCCATTAACTAGAAACATCTCCTATCACAACAAGCATTGAATTTGTGAGGGCAAAAAGCCCTCACAAAGGGGGAGAAGCAGCAACAAATGAGGCATTTGTGGCGGCTTTAGGCAGCCACAAATAAGGTGGTCACAAACCTTTGAAATTTTTGTTGTCATTTGTGAGGGCAAAGACCGCCACAAAATCCTCCTTTTTGTAAGGGCTTAGGCCGCCACAATGCCTCCTTTTGTGAGGGCTTAGGCAGCCACAAAGTTAAAACAAAATTTTAAAATTAAGCTTGTGGGGCCTAGACCGCCACAAATGTCTCCCTTTTGTGAGGGCTTAGACCGCCACAAAAGTTTCGCTTTATTAAAAAAAAAATTATTAAATTTGAAATTAATATTAAAAATTGATATTATATATAATAAATTAATATCAATATAAATTTAAAATATAATATTACAATTTAATTAAAATCTAAATTAAATTTAAAATATAATATTAAAATTAAATTTAAATTTAAAAATTAAAATAAGTATTATATATTAAAATATAATATTAATATTAATTAAAGTAATTACTGCCAAACCAAATAAAACATTTCAAAATTAATAAATCATGTCTTATATAGTAAAAATTAAACACACCATAATTAAATAGGACAAGATATAATATATTCATGTAATAAATTATTATCAAGACTATAATTAAATAGACCGAAATAAAATTTTAAAGGATATTTAGTGAAATTTTTCATAAAATATCTTCTATATATATAAACAAAAATAGAGACTATTAAAGTATATAAATTTTTCGTACGAACTCAACTACAACTCTTTTTAATAACTAACAACAAATATTAATGTCATCAGTTTTAATAATATTTTTTTAAAAAAATAGTTATATTAAAATCAATAAATTTTACATGTGTTTCAAATTTTTATTTATCATATATTATGTAAACAACATAATTTCTATTTTTTTTTATAATAAATCTATAATAACACTTATTTTATTAATCTATATTTTAAACATAATATAAATATATTTATAATATCATATAGTTTACTAATCTATATTGAAAATATATAAATTACTAACTTGATATCGAGTACTGTCTGACTTGAAGCTTTCACAGAGCTGACAACTCTTTGAAGTAAAAACAATATATCACCACTGTGAAAATAAAAATTCAATAATATTAATTAAATAAATAACTTCAAATAAAAAATAAAATTAAAAAACTAAATATATAATATAAACTTACCAAAATTCAAGATAGTAAAGAAAAACTTGGAGAAATAATTTTTGTAGAGAGAAGGTGGAGAGAAAATTTAGAAAGAAGGTTTAGAGATAAGGTAGAAGTAAAAAATGATAAGAGGAGTAGAGGAATAATTATAGAAAAGGGTTGATCATTTGTGGCGGCCAAAGCAGCCACAAAAGCCAACTGTACAAAATCCTTTGTGGCGGCTTTAACGATCAGAAATTAAGTCCTTTGTGGCGTCCACAAATGGCTTGCTTTTGTGGCGGCCTTTACCCTCACAAAGGGTTGATTTTGTGGCTGCAAAAATCCTCACAAAAGGCTCCAATTTCAGCTGAATTTTATGGCGGCCTAAGCCCTCACAAAATGCCAACGTTGTGATTTTGTGAGGGCTTAGGCAGCTACAAATTCCAGCTAAAATTTTAGTTTTTTGTGAGGGCTTTTTCAGCCACAAATAAATACCAATTTGAATTTTTGTATTTGCGAGGGCTTTTTCGGTCACTAATTTGTGAGGATTTTTTTCGGCCACAAAATATTTATGAAGTTGGCCACAAATAAGGGTATTTCTTGTAGTGTATGTTCCTACATTACAATTTAAACTAGATCAAATATAGATTTTCATGAACAGAAGGTTGACTTCGCAAAACTAGCTGAGAATGTATTCAACTTCATTTAGGACCTTACTTGAGTAGGTTGGTTTGAGTCTTTCAACCTAGAACAAGGGTTGGCTCATTCATAATCAACAAAGAATTGTTTGAAGACCTGAAGGTGGACTCTAAGTTTGTACACCTTAAACCCAAGTACATAGTTTTATTCAAAATTATGATTAGGTGTGTGGTGCCCAAAGGTGGATTGGTGGACCATGTTAGCAAAGACCCCAAGGGTCTAATATGGAACCTATCTCAAAGGATCGAGCGAACCCTCCCCACATCATTCTGGAACACATGAGGTCATGTGTCATCAACTCCAGGACATGAAATATTAAGTTTATCCCCTACCTTGTACTCATGTGTACTTCTCTTATTCAGGCTCTAGAGGAAGTTGGAGGATTCGTTCAAGAGGAACACTTGGTCTCTTCATTTGCTCCCACATTCAACATCTCCAACCTCATCAAGATGAGATTGATATATCCCAGGAACTATGTTCAACCTTTTGAGACGAAAAAGTAAAGAGTTATCAAAACTGTGAGTATCGAAGAGGATAAGGAGAAGCACCCAACATTGATGAAGACACGAAAACCCTTTTTCAGTGGAAGAAACATATGGTACAATCAAATTTTGAGCAACCTATTCATATCCTCCACTCTGAACCTGAACCAACCCTATCCATACCCTCTCCCCAACAAACCAACATAGTTAGGACTTCCTCTAACCCTCCACCTATTACACCTACGACCTCTAACTTTGACACCTCAGATGAAATGTTTGAGGCTACCCTAGCTGAACATTTTGCCTCCCTTTGCTAAAGAACCCATCATTTCCCTGTCCAACCAAAAACTCCAACTCAAACACCTACCTCTTCCACCCCATACGTAACCCCTCCTTAACAAAACTTGTGAATTCCCCTCCCCAAAGAAGCTGAAGCAACAACTCAAGTCTTGGTGGACTTAGTATCTGCTCATCAGATGACTCCTTTACATCTCCCTCCGTAGCTTTCCTCTCTAACTCTACTACCTTCCCCATTCCACTTGCCTTCATTTTCTTCACATATTACATTCTCTCTAGCTTCCCAGACCTCCAAACCTTCATTAAATCCCTTACTGCCAAAATTACCTCCACATGAAATAGAAATGCTTAAAGGAGTCGTGGACAACAGTTGGCTTAGCAGAACTATGGATCATCTACTTATGGATCTTACTACTTCAAAAAGCCAAGAGCAATTGATCTTGAAATCTCATAACAGCCACATCAACAAACTCATTAAGGGATAATTTGTCTCCTTCTAGTGGTGTTCTTATGAAACCTCTAGTGGTTGCTTCAGTAGCATCATTGCAACTTCTTGTGCTTATCCCACAAATTATGAAATGCATTCTCAATGCTCATCTTGTTGTTGCTTTAGGGTCTGCAAACTATGCTTCTGGAAGTCCCTCTACAGCTCTCTCTGGCCTTATGTTTGATCCCTCTCATTTTTTCAAAAAAGAATATTGTGATCGATTGGAAGAACACTGAGGCATTTATATAACAATCTGCCAAAAATCATGAAGATATTCAAAATACCCTTAGTTTAATTTTGGCTAGGTTCACATATCCTAAAATTTAGTTGTTTGTATTTTTTAGCAATAAATTTTGGTCTTTTATGAACTTAAGTTACTAATGCACATTAAAATGCTCTTTCAGTATATCTTTCATCTTATTAATTAAACATGGATATTCTTAGGGGGAGCTGTAACACCCCGATTTTCAAAGCGAGGGTGTATTTTTTTTTCCAAAAGAAATTAAAATAAAACAGAGAAACGAATAGGGAAATACCTTTGGATAAATATTTAAGTCATTATAATTTACAAGCAGCGGAAAAGTTTCTCGAATATAAATCCAAAGTATTTACACGTCAAAAAAATGGTACATGGAACCCATCGAAAATAAACTGTCATGCTAACAATATTAGTAAAGATACAATTTTCCAATTTAAAATAACTGCAATTCAAAATAAAGACATATGTTTCCTCTATGTCAACCTAATCTGATCATTCTACCAAAACCTACACACCCTGAGTGGTCTCCACGCGCCCCGTAAGATCCTCCTAACGTAGCTCGAGTCAAGCATTCCCATCTACATTCCCATCCGTAGGGTACGAACTGGTAGGATGGTCCTGGTTCTCATCTGAGAGCAAAGCTCAGATTTCCACAATAGTTGTAAAGGGTCACCAACCGAAATTAACAATTAACACATAACATTTAAGTTTTTAAATGCACAAAATAACCTTTCCACTTAGCATGCACCTTAAAAGGGTTTTCCATATGCTAAAAGTTCATACAATGCTTACCAAATGAAAATGAAATCAAAATAAAGTTCTCAATCCATCAAGTAATACATAACTGACCAAAACATTGATAAATCAATTGAGCAATCGATTATCTAACTCAAAATAAGAATTTCTACTGAGCCAATCGATTTCCAAATCGATTTTGTCAGTTTTGATGAGTTCCTGTATGGCCAAATCGATTTCCAAATCAATTTTGTCAGTTTTGCTGAGTTCCTGTATGGCCAAATCGATATCCAAATCGATTTCTTTAATGGTTTTGAAAAACATATTATAAAATCGATTGGTAAATCGATTTTGTCAAATTAGCGAAGTCCCTGTAACTCATCCAATCGATTGGGAAATCGATTTCCTTGCTTATTCTTCCAAAAATACATAAACTAACTCAATCACGTTCATACACAACTCCAAATCTTAACACTTAGCCATTTCAACACAATCACTACAACATCACGAACATCGAAATAGTTTTGCAATCAACATGCTATCCCACAATTCCAAAACATAACACTTAACACTTATAACACAATCACTACAACATCATGAGCTTCGAAATAGTTTTGCAATCAAACATGCTTTCACTCAATTCCAAACATAACACTTAGCACTTATAACACAATACCCACACAGACAAGATGAACCAACAAATCACATGGAATCATCTTGATGTGACAATCCCCACACAGACAAAATGAACCAACAAATCACCATTTACCAGGGTGTAGTCTCTCACGGACAAACACTTGTGCAGTCTCTCACGGACAAACACAATTTACCAGGGTGTAGTCTCTCACGGACAAACACATGTGCAGTCTCTCACGGACAAACACAATTTACCAGGGTGTAGTCTCTCACAGACAAACACCTGTGCAGTCTCTCACGGACAAACACAATTTACCAGGGTGTAGTCTCTCACGGACAAACACTTGTGCAGTCTCTCACGGACAAACACAATTTACCAAAAACGTAAATCGTAAAACTACCACCTATCACGGGTCAGAACTGATTACCGAGGTGCCACCTATCACGGGTCAGCACGATTTACCAAAACAAACATTCAGTAAACAAGACATTAAGAGATTCCCCATTCTTAATACTCATTTAACTTAAACGATTTTCATAACAAACATTAAGTAAATAGAGATATTAAGAGATTCCCCATTCTTAATACTCTTTTAACTTAAACAATTTTCCAAAACAAACATTAAGTAAACAAGACATTAAGAGATTCCCCATTCTTAATACTCATTTAACTTAAACGATTTTCACAAACAAACACACATTAAGTAAACAAGACATTAAGAGATTCCCCATTCTTAATACTCATTTAACTTAAACGATTTTCACAAACAAACACACATTAAGTAAACAAGACATTAAGAGATTCCCCATTCTTAATACTCATTTAACTTAAACGATTTTCACAAACAAACACACATTAAGTAAACAAGACATTAAGAGATTCCTCATTCTTAATACTCATTTAACTTAAACGATTTTCAAAACAAACATTAAGTAAACAAGACATTAAGAGATTCCCCATTCTTAATACTCATTTAACTTAAACAATTTTCACAAACAAACACATATTAAGTAAACAAGACATTAAGAGATTCCCCATTCATAATACTCATTTAACTTAAACGATTTTCATAACAAACATTAAGTTAACAGAGATATTAAGAGATTCCCCATTCTTAATACTCTTTTAACTTAAACGATTTTCTAAAACAAGCATTAAGTGAACAAGACATTAAGAGATTCCCCATTCTTAATACTCATTTAACTTAATGGTTTTCAAATTCCACACAAAACGAACTCAAACATATTATCAAATTCAATCCACAATTCACACCCAAAACACATCAATTCATTTCTCCACAAAATCCAACCATACACATATCAAATTTCACTAGTATTAATTAAGAACATGTCAAATACGACGAACACAAATTAACACAACCCACCACTCAAACACAACAAGTTTTATTTACTCAAAATCATACATAAATGAGTTTCAATTCATTTTCCACGAAACATTCATCAATATCACCAAAACCTAACTCTAAGATTTTACCCATAAAGTCTTAGATTCATTTTCCCCAAATCAATACTCCAACCCTAACAAAATTCTTTTCCACACAACCACATACAAGGCCCTAAATGCAAACTAAAAGTTTGGAAGGAGCTCTTACCTTCACGTCAGCTTGAACGTGCGTTTAAGGTACCGCGAGTAAATCCGGTAAAATCTCCGCTCGCAACGTCGCTTCCAAAGTTGGTTCCCTAGCACCGTGGCGCGGTAGTGAGCAACTTTCCCTTCTATCTCTTCGCGAAACGAAGCTTAGATCTAGATGAAACAGGGAGGTCTGTGTTTGATGGTTTTGAAATCCCTAACACCGTTTTCGAATCCGGGAAGAAGGAAGAAGCTGGAAATTTGTTCCTACTCACCCACAATCCTTGGGTTTCTACTCTTGAACAAAAGGAAGCAGCAAAAATGGAGGTAGAAGGAAGGAGAAGGGAGGGATCTCGCGCACGCAGGGAGGGAGAGGGAGGAGTTTTTCTGTTTTTCTTTCCTTTCCTTTTCCTTTCTTTCTTTTTCCTTCTTTCCTTTCTATTTCTTTTTCTTTTCATTCCTTTCCTTTTCTTATACATATATATTACTACTAATAATAATATATATAATATATATATATATATATATATATAATAATTAAACCTAAACCAATAAATATCTAACAACTCTCACATCCATCACTTCACTCACGTCTCCAACTATTTTGATAAAAATATCTACTCTCGTCGCAACTCAATTGTCAAATACAATTTCCAACAACCTGAGATATTTTGAACAAAACTGCCCAGAATTATATTCTTCGAAACCTAAATAAATTATCGTTTGACAAATAATTTTAATTGAATTTCCAAAAATATATTTTCGGCCTTTAACTCACTAAATACCGAAAACTGGGTTAAAAGCCTAAGCAATTTAACACAAAATACCCTCAAATTGTATAATTTAGGATTTAAAAACTACGGGTCTTACAGGAGCTTTGCTGTAATACTTTTATACATTATTAAAATTAAAAATTGTTCACAAAAATATATGTTTGTCATCATAAAAAATAGGGAGATTTTTCGAACCAAGTTGGTTTAAAGAACTATAACCCTTACTTGTTTTGATGATAACAAAATCAATTTGTGGGAACAATTTAAAGCACTAACGTTTGATTTAAGTGTACAACTCCCACATCAAGTGAATTTTATAGGCTCTTATGCTATATCCTCTTATGATTGGACTAAGACAAAGGAACTACAAGACTACGCTTCACTCCACTTTTCTAAGTCTCGTGAAAGCGCTGTGATATGCACCTCTAGTGATTTAAGCAACACTATATTTCAGTTGACTCTGATAATTCAAGCAATGATCTGGTTCTGGTGACTTTGGATATACATGATGTATTATGTTTAAGTTCCCTCTGATGAATGTAGTTATGCTTTGTTCGTCGGCCTATGATAAGCATGACAAGCAAGTGATTGTGTGCCTCTAATAATCACATCATCACATCAAGTATTTGATCTTCTGACTCTGATTTATGGTGTATGCCCTAAAATAAATTGAAGCTCTAATGTAAGTTAGTGTTTCAAAGAAGACAAAGCCTTTCAGAATCCTTTAACGAACATCATGAATCTACTACTTGTCTAAAGGTCTGTAAGACATGCTCTAATCATTGTATCCTATAATACCTCAATTTTGTTTGAATAATTAAAAATTATTTTAATAATAATAATAATAATATATTTAATAAATATTTTATATTTATTATCAAAATTCTAAAATGATCATTATTTTACAAAAAATAAAATAATTATAAAACAAAGAAAGAAGTTATGAATTACAACAACACAACACGTCTCTTTCAACCTCATTTTACTTGGTGTCAACCAACACACATAAAAAACAGTCACAACCAACCACTACAAGAAAAACCCAATTTTGTGGCAAACTTTATAAATATTTTGTGGCCGAATAAATTCATAACTTTATAAATATCTTGGACTGAAGGAAAAGAAACAATTAACAGTGGAGTTTGTATGAAGAGTGTCTCTGATAGTGGTGTAGTAGAAGATTTCTATGGCATAATTGAGCATATTTATGAAATTGACTACACGTTCCTAGATTATGCGAAAAAAGTGGTGTTGTTTTACTATAAGTGGTTTGATCCATCTAGTAGAGGAACTAAAATCAATTACATATCCAATATTGTAGACATTCGAATGAGCAAAAGATATCCACGGTTTGATCCATTTGCCATGGCTCATAATGTAAGACAAGTGTATTATATTCCTTATCCATCAACTGTCAGAAGCAAGCAAGGTTGGTGTGCTGCAATCAAAACAAGACCAACGAGTGGAATAGAAGAAGTTGAAGCAGATCAAAATGAAGAAGTTGCATTTCAAATGGATGAAATGTCAAATTTGGATCATGTGATTGGAGATGAGACTATTAGTCAACTTTGTCATGAGTCACACATTGGAGAAGAAGTTGATGAACAAGAACTAGATGAATTAGAGAACAATGAAGGCAATATTGACTTAATTCACTCATCAAATGAATATACTGATGATGAAGAAGACCAAGACGAAGACAATTAATTAATTAGGCATTATATATATATTTGTATGGATATCGATATGTATAATATTATATATTTCTTTATTTATGTGAGTGTTAAAATTTATGTATTGTATTTATTTATTTATTTATTTATTTATGTATATTCCTTTATTTCATTATTATTTACATATAATTAATCTTATGTTAATTGTACATACACACATATATTATATTATATATATGTATGGATATGGATGTATATATATATATATATATATATATATAGAGAGAGAGAGAGAGAGAGAGACATGGCTTCAGTTGGAGTAGGAGGATCAGGAGGTTCAGGAGGATCAGGAGGACCAGGAACGACGGCAATACAAGGAATATCCAGAACATCACGTGGTAAGAAAAAAGTTGAGAGACCACGTGTTGTTAATGACCCATCTCTCATGCCGATGCCGACCATTGGTACTAGTGGTGGAGCTATTCCTGTATATCCGGAGGTCCCAGTAGAGCCTTATACGTTAGATGAAATAATGGAACCCGGATGTGTTGATTGCTACAACCGCATTATCATAATTCCAGAAGGAGATGGGTATGTAAACTATGATTGTTAAATATTTTATTATTGCATATCATGTTACATTATTTTATTAATTAATTTTTATATTTAATTTGCATGTAAATTTTGAAGATATCTTCCTTTTAAACCATCTGCAAAGGCAATTGCTGAAGTCATACAAGATAAATACAAAAAGCCATGGTTGTCTTGGGGTGAGATTAAAGAGGATAAGACACCTCAATTTAGGGAAGTTGATCAGTTTCTACATTGTTTCAAAGTAAGTGATTACATTATTTTATTTAAGTACTAATTAATTAATTATATATACGTACATTTGATTGCTTAATTGAATTATATTTTTAATATTTTTTAAACTTAAACAAACAACAGACTAAATGTACTTGGAAAAGAGAGCATGATGCCACAGTTATGGCTTCATTTGACCATCGCTTTTCAAAGCGTCTCTCATCTATGTTGTCTTACGCACGTAATAAGGGCGAAGAAAAACGACCTAATTGGATTGGTGAAATTGTTTGGACTGCTTTGTGGAGTAAGTGGAACACAGATGCTTACAAATAGAAGAGAGAAAAAGCAAAGATTAATAGAGCATCTGAGAGGGGTACTAGTACTCATAAGGGAGGTTCCATGTCTGCTGGAGAAATTAAATATTATATGGTAATTAATTATTTATTTATAATATATATCTATTAATTTTTATTCAATTAATCATCACATTTTACCATAAACTTGACATTATTTTAATATATATTTTAGGAAAAGCAACTTGGAAGGGAGGTCACTCAGGCTGAGATAAATCGCTATCTTCATGTTAATCCTCAAACAAATGAGTATACTGATTCGTTATCAAAAACGATTCAGGTAATTATTATATATTGATTATTATATATTTACACCTTTAAATTATTATATATTACTTATTAACTAATTTAATTTTTTATTTTTTGATTTTTAATATAGGAACAACTTGAACATTTCATGAAAGAATGGGATGATCATCAAGCTACTCTTCCTCCTGCTCTGGGAGCTACTCCAGATCAGCGGAAACAATATGAGACCGCAAGTTTTATGAACATCAGTGGTGGCAAGTACAAAGGGCGTGTGCTGGGAGCCGGTACTTTATCATCAACCTTTGTGAAAGGTCCAACCGGCTATATTCAGACTGAGACGTCTTCTTCTTATGCTAGTACGGATCGATCTCATCGTCCGGTGCCGATAGATAATCTTGATCAGTTAAAGGAGCAATGGGCAAGTGAGCAAGAAGAAAGGACACAACAGCTGATACAAGCCGCGATTGATAAATTGAATGAGGAATGGAAACAGAGGTTTCAAGAGCAGCAACAGCAGTTTCAACAGCAACAACAATTTCAACAACAACAATTTTCATTTCCTCCTGTCTTTCATCAGTAGTTCCCGCCTCGGCCTCAGTACTTGCAGCAACAACCAATTTTCCAGCAGCAACATAGTTACTCCCAATACTCCCAGTAGCATCAACCGCCTCCAACGTTTCAGCAACAGGATCCTTCGAACTCTGCCTTCCAGCAACAACAGCCGCCAATGTTTCAGCAACAACAATATTTTCATAATTATCAGTATGCTCCATCATCTTCACATCAACTTCCTCAACCTCAACCAGATCATCAAACTGCATACCGACCGACTATGCCAACAGCTGGGTTGATCAGACCAGATTTAAATCAACCTCATACAGCTAGGGCTCCTCCTTCGACTACTGGTGGTGCCATTGAAGATGAAATTCAATTTCAAAGCATGATGTCTCCTCCAACACAAATGCATAATACTTTTGAAGGACTTCTTTCGTCGGGTATGAATGCAGGAAATAATGATGGTGAGAGTGGAGCTGATCAGACGAATTATTATGAGGATTGATGTGATCATTTGAAGAATTTCATAATTTATTTTTGGGTTGTATGACATTATTAATGTGTGTTTAATTAATTTCCACTTTGTAAGACATTATTTGTTAGTTTTGGGTTTGTAAGACATTAATTGATAATTTTGGAATGCATGTTTTATTTGATTTTATCATGATTGCTATAGCTAGCTTTAATTATTATTAATATTATATTTTTATATATAATATTTATTTTAATATTTAATATTTAATTTTATTTAAATTTTAATTTTAATTTAAATTATAATTTATTTATAATTTACATTAATTTAAATTAATGTTTAATTATAATTACTAAATAAAATATTTAAATATTTAAATATTTTATTATTAATAATTTAAATAAATTTTTATTAATTTAAATATTTTATAATTAATATTTTATTATTTAAATAATTTAATTATTAATCTTTATTTTTAATTTAAATATTTTATTTTAAATTTTTAATACTATTAAGATTAGTTTATTATATATATTAAATTTAATTTATTATTACATTATATTTCAAATTTAATTTAATTATAATTTAAATTTTAATATTAATTTATAAATATATTAATTATATTAATTATAATTATATTAATTTATTATATATAATATTAATTATATTAATTATATTAATTATATTAAATACATAATATATTAAATATATTAATTATATTAATTATAATTATTGAAATAAAAATTAATTTATATTTTACGTTGGCATTTGTAGCGGCTAAAAGCCCTCACAAATGTCTAGTCAGCAAGATTTTGTGGCGGCCAAAAGCCCTCACAAATGTCCAGTCAGCAAGATTTTGTGGCGGCCAAAAGCCCTCACAAAATCCAGTCAGCATTCCTTTGTGGCGGCCAAAAGCCCTCACAAAATCCAGTCAGCCTGTCTTTTGTGGCGGCCTATGCCCTCACAAATGCAGACTTTTGTGGCTGCAAAAGCCCTCACAAAATCCTCTCCTTTGTGGCTGCAAAAGCCCTCATAAAATTTTGTGACCAGCTTATTTGTGGCTGCCAAAAGCCCTCACAAAAGCCACCTTTGTGAGGGCTTTTGACCCTCACAAAATCAAGGTTTTTTTGTAGTGAACACAATCACAACCAACACCTCTTCTTTGTCAAATACCAAAACAACTTTTTCTATGAAACACGTTTCCTTGCCTATGTTATTCTTTTATCTTTTTTGCCTTATTTGATTTACTTTATAACTTAATAAAGAAATTACTTGTAACACATAGAAAGCCAGAAAAAAAATTCTTTCCTAAAATCATACTTTGCTTAAAAATTGTTACAAAAACAATGTAAAATCCAACTAATTTTTGTTGAGTAGCAATACAAAATCCAGAACCAGTATTTATCTAATGACAAACAAAACAGAAGGATGGGAAATTTTCTAAAAAAAGATATGTAAACGAGAGAAAGGGTAGAAGAGAGAATTATTTTTAGATAAACAAATTTTACCCACAACAAACCCAGATCCATAGTTACAAGGATATTCAAACCCATCTTAACAACTTCGACCAAAGAGAACATACAACCGCACACTATCTTCACCCGCATCGGAAAGGCATGTATTTTCTCTTTCTTTTGTTTCAAACTGTATAATATTATTCGAAGATATAGACTATAGAAATAAACCAAAACATGTGAAAGATGAGATTTTGTTCATACTGGTTTGGCTGAAATTTTGTGTGTTTGAAATGGGTGAGAGGATTGTTTTGTAGTGTTGGGTTTGGAAATTTAAAACCTGTTTCCACTGGTTTGGTTAGACGCTTATTTTTTTTTACAGCATTAATTGTTACAACTGTCCTTTATCCAACCATGTATACGTTAGCATTGTTCCTTTATTCTACTCATTGGTAATGCATTTATTCTATTAAATTAGTATATGTTATGTTTATTACATTTAATATAATTGATTGTGTTTATTATAAAAAATTATGAACATAATTAACTAGCAATAAATATCCTTTATTTTATATTATAATAATTTTTTTATAATTTACAAAATAGGTTAAAAGAGGATTACATTAATATTAAAATGTTTTTTTTATTTAATAGATTAAGTTGAAAGTTCATATATTTTTTTTTTCTTTTTGCTATTTTATTTTCGTGTATATTACTAATTTTATTCCGAAGAATGATTTAAACTTATTTAATATTTAGTATTTTCTTTTATCTTATAAAAAAAGAGAAAAATAAAAATAAAATTATAACTAATATTTCATTAAAATTAACTAGATGTGACATCTTTTTAATCTTTGAGTTATTAGAACACAAATTGTGACAACTTGGTGGTTCTAAATCTCATCTTCACACATAAATTAAAATCCTAACCAATTTAATAAGTAAAAATTATTGAAAGTTAACTAAAAATAACATCTTTTAATCTCGAAGTTACATAGTACAAAATATATATTTTGATAGGTCTAAAATTTATTTTTATAAATAAATAGATCTAGAATCAACTTTTTAAAAATTTAATTAATTAGATGTGTTTTTTAATCTTGGATTTGTTAAGACAAGTTAACCTATTTGTTGGTTTTGGAGTTTTGAGACACGAGTAGTACAATTCAATCGTCTTATAACTCATATTTTAAAATAATTTTTCAATTCAGCTAAGTTTATTTTTATGTTCGTCAAAATTAACCTTTTTAATAACAAAATACAATTTATTTAAAAGCAATCAACACATCTATATTTTCCACCAAGAACTACGTGACTTTAATTTCTCCATCGCACCGGGAGATACGTAGTAGAAAGATCGCACTCTTGTCAAGCACACTAATAAAAACTTTCTTTTTTCACTCTTTTTTAACACAATTTTATCTCAAAAATCACATTTATAAAAAACAATTTTATTCATATTTAATAATAAATAAAAATAAAAATATTTAAGTTTATATAATTTTGCACAATTAATTATAGGTAACCCTATTTTAACGGATGTCATAGGGTGCTAATACCTTCCCTACGCATAATCGACTCCCGAACTCAAAATCTGGTTTGAAAGACCATTTTAACATTTTTGTTCTATTTTTAATGGTTTTCCCATATTTTCCCTATTTTAAAATAAATTTTGGAGGCGACTCCATTAGTTTTGAGGAAAACTCGAAATTTTAGGCCGCGATAGCAAGCGAGGGGACATTTAGAGTTAAGCCTAACAAATTAATTGTGCATAATTTTTTTTTTAATTTTTTTCTATATTTATTTGTTTTTCATTTTTATTTTCTTTATGTGTTTATTATTTCTTAATATGTATTAGCTGACATTATAATATTCCTTTAAGCTATTAGATCATTTATATTTTAGTTTATTTTATTTTATTTATTTATTTTGTATATGCATATATGTTTTGTTAGTATTATGGAGTTATTGAATTGTGCTTATTCAAGTGATAGCCTTCTGGATGTACATCCTGTTTGGCTAGCATGAAGATCTCACCTAGAGTTTGATCCTATTGAGGTTATTGTCACTCCAAATAGTTTACATATTGTTGTTGACAATATTCTAAAATAGGATTATTGGCTCTAGGAACCATGTTGAGAACCATAGAGCCTCCCTTCTGAGAGTTTAACTACATAAGCCAATAGATCATTTCATTGTAAGAATATCCATACGAACAAAAAATATCTCATACATTGAAAGACTTTATATATATTAGTTTCATTCATATCTCATGACATTTTTTTTCTCTTTCTATGGAAAAATAAAACATAATAGCATTTTGCATAAACTTTCAAGATTTTTGGGGAATCATACAAACTTTTGTCTCGTGTTATTTAAGTGGACAATGGGATCGATAAAAAGAAAAAATTTACTTTTAAAGCTCAAGCAACCTAATTTGAAAAGTTTAAGGGACATCAGCAATCAAAGGAAAACTATACAACGTGAGAATTTCTTTCGCAAATATGGAAAAATCCTAAATCTCTTGGCAATGAATGTGCAAATAGGGGCCCTGACGGCATTGGCTCAGTATTACGACCCTCTCTTAAGATGTTTCACCTTTCAAGAGTTTCAGTTGGCCCCAATATTAGAGGAATTTGAGCGAATATTGGGTTACTCCCTAGAGGAAGGATATCCTTATCGATATATTGGGCAACCACCAAGTTTGGATGCAATTTCTGAAGTGTTGAAAATCGACATAAGAGAGTTAGGAAGTACAAAAGAGGAAAAATGAGCCATTCATGGTTTTTCAAGAAAATATCTAGAGCAAAAGTGTTTGGATTTAGCCGTTAAAAAAGAATGGAGTGTTTTTATAGATGTTTTGGCTCTAATTATCTATGGTATTGTTTTTTTTCTCAAACCTTGATAACTTTGTAGATTTTGCTGCCATAAATATCTTCTTAGCTTTTAACAAACATAAACAAAACCCAATTCTCACGACTCTTGCTGATGTATACTACTCTATGCATATGCGACATGAGAAGAAAGGGGGGGAACAATTTTGTGTTGTGTTCTAGTGTTGTATACTTGGTTTGTGTCTCACATGTTCAAGAAAGGGTATCATGTTGGGGTTATGAGTCATCGTGAATGGGCTCAGAGAGTATAGCTAGCCTTACTGGGGATACAATTCCATGGTACCATAAATAACAAAGGGTGGAAGAGGTAATATGTCAATGTGGAGATTTTCCGAACGTACCTCTCATGGGAACTAAAGGATGTATTAATTACAATCCAATGATAGCTCAGAGACAACTTGGCTACCCCATGTTGGATAAACCAGATGATAAGTCATTGGAAACTTTTGTTTTGCACAATACGGGTATAGTAGACCCACTAATGTTGAGAAGGATAAGTCGAGCTTGGGAGTTGATCATTAGAAAAGGAAAAGTACTCGGATGTAGAAGTTGTAGCACAAAAGAACCCTCTCAACAATTGGTAAAGAAAAGAGTACAAGAAATCAAGTTGCCTTTCCACATTACACCCTCAAATGATCAGGAAATGCCTGAACCTACCTTTGTTACAAATGAAGAAATAGAAGAGCTCAAAGCATCATTGTTAAAATTTGAAGAGGAGAAAAAAGAGCTACAAGCAAAGTTAGAAAAAGTCTCCCAAGAGAACGAGAACTTATGATCTGAAAACACATGTAAGAGTCAGTTTATCGAAAGAAGCAACAAGAAGTTGAAAATTGAAAAAGAAAATAAACTTGACATACAAGATTGTTTGAGAGGTGCAATTGAAGAGTTAAATGTGCAAAAACAAGAAAGGAATGCAGCTATTGAAGAAGTCTATATGTGGAAGCAGTTGTGGACAAAACCAACAAGCTCTGAGAAGAACATAAAAAGGGAGTTTGAAGATTTAAAGAAACAACTGAAAGAAATGGTAGCAAAATACGAGAGTCAAGTAAGGAATGAGAGGCAACAGAAGGAAGAAATTGAAGAATTATTCTCAAAACATCAAGATGCATTAACAACAGAAATGGAAACTTCTAGTGAGTTGAAGAATTATATTGATTATCAAGAAAATATCTATAACGATTTAAAGGATGAAACCATATATTTGGAGGAGGGTTTCATGGTGTTGCTTGGACAACTGAAGAATCAAGAGATTTATATAGAGATTGCTTTTCAAAATTGGCAATGATAGCTAATCAGGAAATCATAAAAATTCCAAAACACTTAAGAGAGATTGATGCAATAATGCACCCACTCAATACTCCAATCAAAGTCAACAAGTTCGTTGAATTTTGCAATCATTTGGTAGAAGAATTGGAGGAGAGGATTGGTTGTTCTATTGAAAGATATGATTGAAAAACCATAGTCAATGTAGTTTTTAATTTAAATGCGATGTACTTTTTTTTCTCATCAATGAAGCATTTGCTGTTTTATTTACCGATTCCCATATTTCTTCTTCACTAATAATTCGTGTTCATTAAAATTTACGTAAGACTTATGATTCCCTAACATAAAGAAAAGAGAGATAATAATTGCATTTTCATTCCATTTCATTCCTTTCATTGTTTAAAAAAAAAAAAAACAGAAAAAATCAATAAATCTGTTTCCTCGACACCCTTATCGGACTCGTGCAAACTCAAAGATCAGGGAAGAACTTGAAAAAATCAAGAGGTGATAAAAGTGGATGTCAACCAATTGAAGGACAAGGTTGATCAAATCTTAGAAGCTATACAAACTTTGTCAAGGAAGAGGAATACATATGAGAATCCTCCGACTGCAAATGAAGAACACCAAACCACTCCTTCTTAGCCACAAGGCTTTACCCCGACTATCCAACAACTCCATACAACAACTATGCACTATGCAATTTCCTATGTACAGACTCCCACCCGGTTATACTCCACCTTTAGTTGTCAACCCCATGGACAACAACCCAAACCACTCAACTATCAACCCTTATAACTGAAACCAAACACAAATTCCATCTCCTCTGGGCTATCTACCACCCCAAAACACTCTACCCTCAGAAATTATTCCATACATTGCACCCCAAGTACCCCATTTCAATGCTAATGGGAATTAGCATCAACCTCACATTGAGGATGATACACAATAAAAGGAAAAATTTCATGTCTTAGAAGAGCGAATAAAAGAAATTGATGGGCATAATGTTTATGGTCTCGAAGCTTTCGGCATGTGTTTGGTTCCTGATGTGACTATCCCTCCAAAATTCAAGGTTCTTGAATTTGAAAAATACCAATGCAACACATGTCCTAAAAATCATCTAACTATGTATTGCAGAAAAATGGATTCTCATGCTCATAACTATAAACTTCTCATTCACTTTTTCCAAGACAGTTTGAGTGGGGCATCGTTAAGTTGGTATATGCATCTCGAGCGAAATCAAATTTGTTCATGGAAAGACCTAGCTGATGCATTTTTGAAATAATACATGTACAACGTTGACATGGCCCCTGATAGGATACAATTGCAAAATTCATTGAAAAAGGACAAAGAAGTTTTCAAAGAATACACACATCGATGGAGGGAAATGGCATCACAAATAGAACTTCCTTTATCTGAAAGAGAAATGGTTGGTATGTTTATGGATACTCTTCAGCCACCTTTTTATGATAAGATGATTGGGAGTATATCATCAAACTTTTCTAACCTTGTGATGATAGGAGAAAAGATAGTAAGTGGGATGAGGAGTGGCAAGATCGTATTTGCAGCAACTAGCGTGAAACGACCCTAGACAACATTCACAAAAAAGAAAGAAGGGGATGTTAATGCTGTAATGGTAAACCCCAGAGTCTCCCATTTTCCACCCATCAATTCTTATCGACCCCCAAACTTCTAGCCCCCGATACCACAAACTGCTTACATTCCTTATCCATATGTGGTCGCAACCACAAAAGCTTCATACCCTCAATATCACCCTTCAAGACCACCTTTTTATCAACCACCACCTACTGCATTTTTCCAACAAAATCAATGGAACCAAAATCCAATCTTGAATCACTACAAACCACCTGTCAATCGAGAAAAAATGATAACCCGTTTTGACCCAATTCCCACCACGTACGACCAATTGTTGCCTCACTTACTTCAAAATTCGATGGTAGTTCTAAGACCAATGAAATCTTTTGAACCACTATTTCCAAAATGGTACAATTCAAATGCCAAATATGAATACCATGCAGGAGCCGTTGGGCATTCGGTTGAAGATTGTCAAGCCCTAAAATCTAAAGTGCAAGAATTGATTAATGCAAAATGGCTTACCTTGAAGGAGGACGGTCCCAACATAGGGAGTAATCCTTAGTCGTGCCACGGGGATGCCTCTATCAATGTCATTGTAAATGGGATAGATCAATAGGCAAAAGATGGTCATGTGTTCACCATGGGGTCGTGTGTGGAAAATAATATATCTTTCCCAAAACTATTGAAAATTCTTTACAAAAAGAGAATTTTAAGCCAACTCCTAGCAGGCCAAATGCAATAATTGTCCAAGCACCAACCCCTTTTCCTTATGGAAATACCAATGTGGTACCATGGAAATATGAAATCACATCCCATTTGGCCAATCATCAACCAAGTGATGATTGTGAACCTAACGAAAATGATGTCACTAACATCTCATAGATTGGTGGAATGACTCGGAGTGGTCGAGTATACACTCCTGAACAACTTAGGAAAAAGGAGGTTCATGGAGAAAAAGGGAAGGAAGATATGTATCATGCCATAAAAGGACAAGAGACTAGTAAAAAGACAGTGTCTGAAGAAAAAGCTAATGAATTTTTGAAGTTTATCAAGCAAAGTGAATATAAGGTGGTGGGTCAGCTAAATCAAACCCCTTCCAAGATATCAGTTCTCTCCTTATTATTAAACTATGAAGCACATAGAAAAGAATTGATGAAAGTTTTAAATGAGTCCCATGTTACACATGATATCATTGTTGATTAGTTTGATGGAGTTGTCGGTAACATCACTGCTAGTAGTTGCCTGAGTTTTAGCGATAATGAATTACCAGCTGAAGGGACATAGCATAATAAAGCACTGCCCATCTCTGTGAGGTGTCACGATCATATTCTTGCACGAGTACTAGTAGATAATGGTTCATCATTAAATGTCATGCCTAAATCAACACTATCAAAACTATTTGTTGAGGAAGCCTGTTTGAAGCCTAGTGCTTTGATGGTGAAAGCATTTGATGGATCTAGAAGATAAGTTATTGTTGAGATTGACTTGCTGATTCAAATCGGACACCATATCTTTGGGATAACCTTCCAAGTGATGGATATTAAACCGGCGTACAGTTATCGTTTAGGGAGACTGTGGATTCATGCTACTGGAGTAGTGACATCGACCCTCAATCAAAAGCTAAAGTTTATAGTGAACAATAAGCTGGTAATAATATCTGGGGAAAAAGATATGATAGTAAGTTATTTATCTTCTACGGCTACATTGAAGACACAGAGGATGCCATAGAGACTTCCTTTCAAGCATTAGAAATTGCCAATGTTGTCTTCATGGGTGACGAATATCGTTTAAAAGAACCGAAACTATCTACCACATCATTGACGTTTACCAAATCCATGTTAGAAGGAGGAATTTGGGTTAATTTGGGGAAGTTGATAGAAATACCAGAAAAGAACAATAGGTACGTGTTGAGATATGTACCTACTCATGTTGATAAAAAAAAAAGGCTGCAAAGGGAAAAAGAGAAACTGGATACCTAATTCAAAGAAGATTCCTATTTGTGCATTTTTGAATTCTCCAACTGGTTTTGTTTTTCTCTCTTATTTTTTTGCAATCCTTATTCATGTTTTTTTTCTTCTTTTTTTCTTCTTAATTTAAACAATGCAGAGTCAAAAATGAATATGTTGAAAATAGCAGCGCTATAATCATTTCTTGTAATTTTGAACGCCCAATTAATCACGTTGATGAAGATTATGAAGACAACTATGAGCCTCCCCTAGAACTAGAAAGCTTAATTGAACAGGAAGCTAAGATAATCTATCCCTGTCAAGAACTTGTTGAGGTGATCAACTTAGGGAATAGACATGATAAGAAAAAAAGTCAAACTTGGTATGTCTATGAAAGAAAGTGAACAAGAAAAGTTGGTTAAACTTTTATTTGATTATGTGGATGTTTTTGCATGGTCATATCAGGATATGCCTGGGCTAGATACTAACATAGTTGAACACAAGCTACCACTAAAGCCTGAATATGCTCCAATTAAACAAAAATTAAGGAGGATGAGACCTGATATGTCACTTAAAATTAGAGACGAGGTCAAGAAGCAATTTGATGCTGGTTTCTTAGCAGTAGCAAAATATCCTCAATTGGTGGTTAATATTGTATCAGTTCCAAAGAAAGATGGAAAGGTTAGAATTTTTTTGACTATCGGGATTTAAATAAAGCTAGTCCTAAATACGATTTTCCTCTGCCTCATATTGATGTCCGGGTGGATAGCTGTACCACCCCGATTTTTAACAGCGCGAATGTATTTTTTTTAAAACAAAGAAATAAAGAAATAAATACTTTTGGATAAATATTTAAGTCATAACACAACGGCAAGTCAACCAATATTTACAAGCAGCGGAATAATTTTTTGAAATAAAAACCCAAAGTATTCAAACATCAAAATACACTGGGGCTATGGGGCTTATCGATCATAGCTCATACCCCTAGGGTATTCTCGACAGACACCTGCATAAAAGCACTGCCCCAAGAATCTCTACTTTCCCCACATCACATCAAAAAGTGGAACATGGACCCATCAAAAGAAAAGTCACCAATTAGTTAAGCATAGATACAATCTTACAAAACAAAATAAATACAATCACAAAAGAAAGACATTTAGTCCTTATACAACCACCTAATCTGATCATACTACAAAAACTCCATAACCCGGGTGATCTCCACGCGCCCCACAAGATCCTCCTGACACAGCTTCGGTCAGGTATGACTAACTACTTTCCCATCTCCAGGGTACTAACCGGTAGGATGATCCTGGTTCTTATCTGAGAGCAAAGCCCAGATTTCCACAATAATTGTAAAAGTCACCAGCCGAAATTAACAAATATCACATAGCAAAATTCTTATATTTTCAAATGCTCAAAAGAACCATTCGTCTTAGCATACTCCTCGAAAGGGTTTTCATATGTCCAAAAATGCATAAACAATGTTGAAAAATGAAGTTTTGACAAACTGCATTGTCGTAGCCGAATACAATTGAGAAAATGCAAATTTTCAATTCTAAAATGGCTCTGAATCAATCAACACTTCAAACATTAATATTATCAATTATGAACACATAAGTAACACCAAATTAATCTCCACAAATTCACACCTCAATCACACATCGAATATTCATTAAATCAATTATGAACATATAAATACATCAAAACTTAATCAACCCAACTTCACACCTCAAAGCAATTATGACAAATCACAACAACAACCAAATATGTATATACAATAATCAAAGTATAACAAACATGACTCGCATGCCAAGCACCCTAATGCAATGGGTATATGCCAAAATGCACGATTCCAGAATTCCAAACCAAAACCTTCCTCGAGGGGCGTAAATCATAATTGTACAGCCTCTCACAGACCAGTACTAATTACCGAGGTGCAATCTCTCACGGATCAACACGATTTACTAGCGTGCAGACTCTCACAGATCAGCATGACATACAAGAGTGTAGTCGCTCACAGACCAACACAATTTTCTAGAGTGCAGTCGCTCACAGATCAGCACGAAGCGACAATCCCCGCAAGGATAAGATGAACCTACAATTCACATGGCATCATCCTGTGGCCCATCTCGGTCACCACTATCACCATGGCCCCATCGCAGTCACCATGTACTATGAAATGCATGAGCATACTCTGACTCTTTTCACCATAATCATTAAGTAAATGCAACTATTAAAAGATTCTCCATTTTTAATACTCATTTAACGCTAATGAATTTTCATATACAACGCAGAGCATACTCAAACATATTTATTCACACCAATTTCAATTTCTACAAACACACATAAATCACATTTCCAAATTCAATCCACACAAATTAAATTAAATTAATTTTCCACCAATCCACACATAAATTGAATTAAATTCTCTTTCCACCAATCAACACATAAATTTTTTTCTTAAAAATTCATAATATTAACGATGAACACATCAATTTCACCAAACATGAGTCACTATAATTTTCAAACATTAATCCCCCCATATTCAATCTCCAAAATTTTCAACCATAAATCACCAAAACATTATTAATATATCAGAGTTCTCCCCACCGCTAACTCGGTGCCAATGGTCTCGATTCCTTTTCGAGACTCAAGGAGCTAACTACATAAACATGAATATTTATAACAATTTGTTCACAATAAAACTAATCCACACACAACAAAATTCCTAAAATTAAATCTTTCTCATACACCAAACTTTTAAAATCAAACAATCTATATTATTTACTTAAAAAAAATATTGTCCAAATTTCACATTCACATACTCGACTATTAAAGCACCGAAATATTTGAGTTAATAAAATACTATAAACTTTTTTTTTTTAAGCTCAATCAAAGAGTAATTAAAAGAGTAACATTTTAAACTCTAACCATTTTTAATTTCAATCTGTCTTTTTGCTCAAACTCTTTAACTTAGTTAAAAGTTGAACTTTTTAACAACTTTAACAACTCTAAATTTTTCGTAAAATTTCAACTTCAGTTCAAACTCATTTATTTGAAAATAACTCATTACGTAACTCAAACACATCAAATTTAATTACCTCCAATTCACACCAAATTCAATCAATTCAATTCCACAACACACATATAGCACCTCAATTAAATTTCAACAATTCAAACATAACTCACCCAATTTCAAAATTCCACATTTTTACACATAAACCACCAAATTTCATCAATTCATTTTCTACAAAATTCACAAATAAATCATATCTCAAAAATTCATAATAATAATTATGAACATATAAATCACACCAAACTTGAATCACCACAAACCACACCTAAAATTTAAATTCCACTAAATTACACATAATCACATTAAATTAATTTTTCACAAAATCACACCTCAAATACATCAAATTATTTTTCCACAAAATCACAAATAATGTCCTAAATACAAACTAAAAGTTTGGAAGGAGTCCTTACCACCGTTGTAGCTTTAACAACCGATTTCGGCACCATGATTAATTCTAGTAAAATTTAAGTTTGTGACATCGCTTCAAAAACTAGCTCACTAGCACCGCAACGTGGTAATGAGCAACTTTCTCTTCTATCACTTCTCGAATGGAAGCTTTGAAGTCGAAGAAAAATTAGGGTTTTGTATTTATGTTTTTGTTTTTAAACCCACCAACACAAACTGTTTTGCAACAGAACAAAGAAAGAAGAAGAAAGGAATCTCGCTGGAACCGATTTGCTTTCTAACTCCTTTCTATTGGTTCCATATATATATATATATAATATATATTAAAATAATAATAATAATATATTATAATTAAAACCATACTAATAAATATCTAATTTTATAGATATTTTTAAAAAATACATCATTACACATCACTTCTCAAATTATATTTTCAAAAAAATATCTATTATCGTCGCAACTCAATTGATAGATGAGTTTCTCAGCAATAAGTGACATTTTTTTAAAAAACTGTCTGATATTAAATTTTTTGTAATATAATTAAATTATTCTCCGACAAACAGTCTTAATCGTGTCTCAATATATATATATATATAAATAAATATTAAACATATTATTAACTCTAATAAAATATATTTTTGATATTTAATTCCCAAAATAAAATTCAATTGTGCTAAATGCCTATGTAATTTAACACAAAATACCCTAAAATCGCCTAAATTAGAATTTAGAAAATTAAGGGTCTTACAATAGCACTGCTCAATACTCTCTTTTCTCCTTCATGGATGGTTTCTCAGGGTATAATCAAATCAAGATGTCTCCCGAATATATGGAGAAAACTACATTCATCACACAATGGGGGACTTTCTGCTATAAAGTGATGTCATTTGGATTGAAGAATATTGGGGCAACCTATCAAAGAGAAATGGTAACTTTGTTTCATGACATGATGCATAAGGAAATAGAGGTTTACGTGGATGATATAATTGCAAAATCTCGGACCGAAGAAGACCACGTTGTTAACCTTCAAATGTTGTTTGAGCGACTAAGGAAGTTCAGACTCCGTTTAAACCCTCCTAAATGCACTTTTGGTGTAAGATCAAGAAAATTACTTGGGTTTATCGTTAGTCAAAAAGGGATAGAAGTGGACCCAGATAAAGTAAGAGCAATACAACAAATGCCAGCTCCATGCACGGAAATAGAAGTTCGTGGCTTTTTGGGTAGATTGAATTACATTGCGAGGTTTATATCTCATCTCACCGCTACATGCGAGCGGATTTCCAAATTGTTGCGCAAAGACCAATAAGTTGAATGGAATGATAATTGTCAAAAAGCTTTCGAAAAGATTAAGCAGTACTTATCATGTTCTTGGGAAATCGCTTATTATGTACTTAACAGTACTTGATGAGTCAATGGGTTGTGTACTGGGACAACATGACAGATCTGGTAGGAAAGAACATGTTATTTATTATTTGAGCAAAAAGTTCACCAGTTGTGAAACAAGGTATTCACTGCTTGAACGAACATGTTGCGCATGGGCTGCTCGTCATTTGAGGCAATACATGTTATGTCATACAACTTGGTTGGTGTATAAAATGGACCTTATTAAGTACATATTTTAGAAACCTACTCTTATTGGAAGGATTTCCTGTTGGCAAATGTTGTTATCAGAATACGATTTGGTATATGTTACACAAAAATCTATCAAAGAAAGCGCACTAACAGAGTATTTGGCCCAATAACCCGTACAAGATTATCAATCAATGCAATGTAAATTCCCTGATGAAGGCATAATGACTTTATTTGAAGAGGCCAAATCATCTAATAAAGAAAAATGGACATTGGTGTTTAATGGTACCTCTAATGCGTTAGGGCATGGAATTGGACCTATTTTGATTACCCCAGAGAATCAATTCACTCCATTTACGGCTAGGTTATGTTTTTTATTGTACAAACAATATTGCAGAATATAAGGCATGTGTTATGGGCATTAAAGCAGCTATCGAATCAAATATAAAATTTCTTGAGGTATATAGAGACTCATTGTTGGCCATCCATCAGACGAAAGAAGAGTGAAAAACGCGAGATTCCAAATTGATTATGTATCAAACCCATATCAAAGAATTAATAGAACACTTTGATAAGATTACTTTTCACCATATCCCCCGAGAAGAAAACCAATTAGCTAATGACTTGGCCATTTTGTCGTCCATGTTCAAAATAACTACTAATCAAGACGTGCCAATCATAAAAATTCAACAAAGAGATATGTTAAGAATAAGGAATATCTTGCTTATCAACAAAGAGATATGTTAAACCTTGCTTATCAATAGAAGAAGAGTTTGATGGGAAGCCTTGGCTGTATGAAATCAAATAATATGTTAACAATAAGGAATATCCATTGGATATTTCAGAGAACATCAAAAGGGTTTTAAGGAGGTTGTCAATGAATTCTTCTTAAATGGGGATGTACTTTATAAGAGAAATCATGATATGGTTCTCCTCAGATGTGTGAATAAAGCAGAAGCAGAGAAAATCATCCAAGAGGTTCATGAAGGTTCTTTCGGAACTCATGCAAATGGGCACGCAATGGCAAGAAAAATCATAAGGGCTGGCTATTATTGGTTGACCATGGAATCCGATTGCTTTAGTCACGTAAAGAAATGTCATAAATGTCAAATCTATGCTGATAAAGTACATGTACCACTCACCTCTTTGAATGTTTTAACATCACCACGGACATTTTCAATGTGAAGAATATATGTTATTGGACTCATCGAGCCTAAGGCTTCAAATGGACACCGGTTTATCCTAGTAGCTATTGATTATTTCACAAAATGGGTTGAAGTTGCTTCTTATGCCAATGTGACGAGAAGTGTGGCTGTCAGATTCATCAAAAGAGAATTGATTTTTCAACATGGCTTGCCAAATAAGATAATCACTGACAACTCGACTAATCTGAACAACAAAACGATGAAAGAGTTATGCGATAGTTTCAAAATTCAGCACCATGATTCTTCTCCATATCGTCGGAAAATATCAAGAAGATAATACAGAAGATGGTGGAGACATACATGGATTGGCATGAAATGCTTTCCTTTGCATTACATGGCTATAGAACCTATGTTCATACCTCAACAAAGGCAACTTCTTTCTCATTGAAGTTTGGAATGGAAGCAGTACTTCCCATCGAAGTTGAAATTCCCTCGATCAGAGTCTTAATGGAAACAAAACTTGAGGAGGCATAGTGGGTTCAATCATGATATGACCAATTGAATCTCATAGAAGAAAAAAGAATGATAGCTTTGTGTCATGGTCAGCTATATTAGAAAAGTCTCAAAAATGCCTATGAGAAAAAAGTCTGTCCTCAAGAGTTTTGAGAAGGATACTTAGTGTTAAAGAAAATACTACCCATAAAAAAGCATTCTCGGGGAAAATGGACTCCGAACTACGAAGGGCCATATGTTGTGATAAAAGATTTCTTTGGGAGAGCTCTGATACTCGCAGAAATGGATGAAGATGAGCTTGCACTTCCAGTAAACTTAGATGCAGTCAAGAAATATTATGCTTAAAAATAATTAAAAAAAAATAGAAAATAGGACTCGCTAGGTTGAAAACCGGAAAAGGTGACCTAGGCAAAAATTAGAGCATCCCGATGGATTGAAAACTTGGAAGAGCGGTCCATGCAAAAGTTAGGGATAGCAAAAAGATCAAGCATTTCAAGTTGGGGCAGTTATTATTATTAGAAGTTCTAAATTACAAGAATGACTAGCTTTTGTCATCTCTCCAACTAAAGCTAAACACACTCACCACATTGTAATCCCTATCTCATTTGTTTTGTTTTCAATGTAACGAATGTACATTTTTTTATATTCGATATTGTACGTTACACTCGTTCTAAACTAATCAATTTCATGGTTGATTGTTCTGGCATTTTGAAATGTTGTTTTATGATAATAATTGTTAGAATTTGAAATACGTGAAGAAAAAATATTCTAAATATTTTGACATTTGAAAAACAAATACACGGGAACTCGATAGATTATCAACTTGTATAGGTGTATATAAGAAAAATGAAGAATAATCATTTTAAACAATGAATTTTGTTTTACCTCAAAAAAAGGGGTCCCACGAGACATACTAAAGTCACGATGCAAAAAAAATGGTTGTTATTCACCCATTGAACCTTGTAGATGTATAAAGTCGCATAAGGATCGGGAGAACTAAAAAATAATAAAATAAAAAAATATAAACAAGAATTTATTTTCATTGCATGCATCTTACATTTTTTTAAATAGTCACACATGATCTATGCATCTTCGCTCATATTTTGCACATACTCAACTACCTCTTTGTGTCATGCATAATGAATTAATCATGCATATCTTATGTGTATATTTTATTTATACTCAACAACTTTTGTGTCACATTATTCATTATATGTTTGCATCGCAACTACCATAAACATCATGTTTGCTTGTATTCATCATTTTATTTATGTCAATCTACGCATTGGTAATCAATTCGAAGACGATCACATTATTTATGTCATCAATTGTTTGTGTTATGCATAATGAATTAATCATGCATATCTTGTGTATATTTTATTTATACTCAACAACTTTTGTGTCACATTATTCATTGTACGTTTGCATCGCAACTACCATAAACATCATGTTTGCTTGTTGTCACCATTTTATTGATGTCAATCTACGCATCGGTAATCAATTCGAAGACGATCACATTATTTATGTCATCACATTGTTTGTGTCTATCAACGCATAGGTAACCAACTCGAAGACGATCATTTTATCTATGTTGATCTATGCATCGATTAACCATTGGTTATCAATTCGACATTGGTCATGTTTTTTAATTATTATATTTATTTTTGCCAATCACCAATTTTTTTTTATATTTTTTATTTTACCAATCATCAACTTTTTTTACATGTCAAATTATTGTTTTCTCCCCCATAAGTTCTAAGTTAATTTATTTTTTTTACAAAATTTAGGTCCTTATATTTAATTATTTTTTACCATGTAAAATACAATTAAATACAACAGCTGTAATACCTCAATTTTGTATATTTATTATCAAAAATCTAAAATAATCATTATTTTATAAAAAATAAAATAATTATAAAACAAAAAAAGAAGCTATGAATTACAACAACACAACACGTTTCTTTCAACCTCATCTTACTTGTGTCAGCAACAACACAACACGTCTCTTTCAACCTCATTTTACTTGGTGTCAGCCAACACACATCAAATGCAGTCACAACCAACACACACCTCTTCCTGGTCAAATATCAAAATAACTTTCTTCTAAGAAATACGTTTCGTTGCCTATGTTATTCTTTTACTTTGTTTGCCTTATTAAGATCCCTATTATAAACTGGTTATTTGACTAATTTGATTTACTTTGAAATTTAATAAAGAAATTAATTGTAACACATTGAAAGCCAGAAAAAAATTATTTCCTAAAATCATACATTACTTAAAAATTGTTAAAAAAAACAATGTAAAATCCAATTAATTTTTGTTGAGTAGCAATACAAAATCTAGAATCCGTATTTATCTAATGAACGGAAACATTAGTCGTTTCTCCTATAAATTGAGACAAACAAAATTGAAGGAGGGGAGGGAATTTTCTTAAAAAAGATCTGTAAACGAGAGAAAGGGTAGAAGAGATAGTTATTTTTAGATAAACAAATTTTACCCACGACAACCCCAGATCCATATCTATAAGGACATTCAAACCCATCTTAACAACACCGACTAAAAAGAACAAACAACCGCACACTATCTTCACTGCATCGGAAAGACATGTATTTTTTTTCCTTTCTTTTGTTTCAAAATGTATAATATTATTAGAAGATATAGACTATAGAAATAAACCAAAACATGTGAAAGATGATATTTTGTTCATACTGGTTTGGCTGAAATTTTGTGTGTTTTGAAATGGGTGTGAGATATTTTGTTTGAGAGGATTGTTTGTAGTGTGTTTGGAAATTTAAAATTTGTTTCCCCAGGTTTGGTTAGACACTTTTTTTTTTACCGCAAGAATTGTTACAATTGTTCTCTATCCAACCATGTATACGTTAGCGCTGTTACTCTATTCTACATATTGGTAGTGCATTTATTCTATTAAATTATTATTTGTTATGTTTATTACATTTAATTTAATATAATTGATTCTATTTATTATAAAAAATTATGAACATAATTAACTAGCAATAAATATCATTTATTTTATATTATAACATTTTTTTTATTTATAAAATATGTTAAAGGAGGATTACATTTATAATTAATAATAAGATTTTTTTTTATTTAATAGATTAAGTTGCAAATCCATATATTTTTCTTTTTACTATTTTATATTCGTGTTTAATACTAATTTTATTTCGAAGAATCATTTAAACTTATTTAATATTTAGTATTTTTTTTCTTTTTTCTTAAAAAAAGAGAAAAATAAAAATAAAATTATAACTAATATTTCATTAAAATTAACTAGGTGTGACATCTTTTTAATCTTTGAGTTATTAGAACACAAATTGTGACAACTTGATGGCTCTAAATCTCATCTTCACAAATAAATTAAAATCATAACCAAATTAATAACTAAAAATGATTGCAAGTTAACTAAAAATAACATCTTTTAATCCCGGAGTTACATAGTACAAATTATATATTTTGATAGCTCCAAAATTTATTTTTATAAATAAATAGATCTAAAATCAAATTTTTAAAAATTTAATTAATTATATGTGTTTTTTAATCTTGGAGTTGTTAAGACACAAGTTAAACTATTTGTTGGTTTTGAAACTCATTTTAAAAATAATAAAAAATAATAATAAAATATTCTTAAGAGGATTAAATTAGATGTGACATCTTTTTACTCCTCGAGTTTTAAGACACGAGTTGTACAATTCGATCGTCTTAAACTCATATTTTAAAACAATTTTTCAATTCAGCTAAGTTTATTTTTATGTTCGTCAAAATTAACTTTTTTTAATAAAAAAATACAATTTATTTAAAAGCAATCAACACATCTATATTTTCCACCAAGAACTACGTGACTTTGATTTCTCCATCGCACCGGGAGATACGTAAGAGCAAGATCACACTCTTGTCAAGCACACTAATAAAAAAATTCTTTTTTCCTCTATTTTTTAACACACTTTTATGTCAAAAATCATATTTATGAAAAAACAATTTATATTCATATTTAATATTAAAGAAAAATAAATATATTTAAGTCGATATAATTTTGCACAATTAATTATAGGTAATCGTATTTTAACGGATATTGTACGGTGTTAATACCTTCCCTACACATAATCGACTCCTAAACTCAAAATCTGGTTTCCAAAACCATTTTTATATTTTTGTTCTATTTTTAAGGGTTTTTCAATATTTTCCCTATTTTAAAATACATTTTGGTGGCGACTCCATTGATTTTAAAGAAAACTCGAAATTTTAGGCCGCGACATATCCTCTGCTTCTTCATCTTTGTACCAAGATACGTTGAATCAATTACAAGGATCCCTTTTGGTAAGTATTCTATCACAAATCAATCTCAAAATATTTGATATGAAACATCATGATTTATGTTGATTTCTTGCAATCAACACAACAGCCAACAACCCGAAATGATTTCTTGCAGCCAAGTCCAATACTGGGAAAATTAGTAACTTAGCCTAGAAAATCTAAACGATCTCTGAGAGAACAAATTCGTAACCACTATCTTGTGAGAGCTTTTTTAGAAAACCTTAACCTATTCTCGTGTAACCTAGCCCAGTAATGGCTACCTTTCTCAACAGCTTGACTATACTAAGCTAGAAGGTTGAGAATACTTGAACGCAATCAATTTGACTAGTAAGTGTTAAGTGAAAGTGTAAATCTATGGTGAACTAATAGATTAAATCCTTTAGGTTGAAAGGACTGAATGTAACTATTGGAACCAAATTGGTTTTCCACTTAGAGATTTGATATTGACAAAATCATTTTATGTGAATAATAAATTGTAATTAATGGCTTCATTAAGTATGAAAAAATTGGAAGAAGAAAATCATAGGAAAGTACTAGAGAAAGCGACCAAAGGATATCCACCAGAAAATACCACTAGAGGATATCACCAGAAGAAGTGATTGAAGGAAGTAAAAAGTTTGCATGAAGTAAAATCAAATTAGTCAATGAAATCCTCAAAATCATACAAATGTACGACCTGGAAAAGAACGAATATTTTCCTCTAAAGAATTCGGTGCCTTTGAAGATTCAGAATGTTTATGGAGTTTCCATTACTTAGATGAAAAGTTATTTCTGTATGCTCTAATGAACATTATTTTTGCATGCTTTGATGAACAATATTTATGCATGCTCTGATGAACATTATTCATGCATGCCCTAATGAACAATAACTTACGCATGCCCTAATAAACAATAACTTAAGCATGCCTCTAAAGTATGAAGCAATTATTCAAGCCTGCCTATGAAGCAAACATTTTGTTGACTCTAAAGATTGCAACACATTCCAATAATGATGCCTCTAGAGGTGCAATGACTTTGAAGATTGCAACACGTTCCAGAGTGTTGCCCATGATACGCATCACACTTTGAACTTGCACTGACTCTAAAAATGAAACAAAGGTGAAGTTGTCCATGCCACCAATTCTAAGTCACGTAACTTTACATCTGCCTCTGAATTTGATTATTCCACAACACAACATCTGACTCCAACAATGAAAGTCAATGATTCTGATGGAAAAATTCAACAACTCTGATGGAAGATCAAAGGTTATGATAGATTGAGAAAAATATTGAATTAGACTTAGCTGTATGGTTACTTCTAAAGGTCAAAAAACAAGCTCAATTTTGTCTTCGTCCAGATCAAACCAAGAGTATGAACGAAAACTCAAATAAACTAATCTAGAAACATAATCTGAATAAATGTGCATAATATTCTTCTAGAAAATTGCTCAAGATCAGATTCAAAAATTAGAAATCGCCTAAAGGTCATATTATCAAAACACATCTTTTAGAAATATTTTTGAATAAAATCATTGTTGACCAAGCTAGAATGGAGATATGAATTATCATTCACAAGGGAATAAATTTAAACCCTAATTTCATCTATAAATAAGGAATCAAAGCTGAAGAAGAATGCAAGCACACCAATACACAGAAAACCTTACGAACTCAAATTTCTCTAAATACTCAAACTTCAAGGTTTCAGTTTCAAAATCTTTCTAACCCCACCTGATAATGGCTTTAGTGTGCCTCAAGCAATATGTAGATTTTAGGTTGTGTTAAGAAGAGTTGACTTGTAGGGTCAAAAGGGTAGTTTGCCTTCAACAATCTGGGGTTGTTAGATTGTGTAGGTAAGACTTGTCTTTTAGGGTGAAGGTGTTGTATGCCTTCAATAATCTAGGGTGGTCAGATTTTGTGGAGAAGACTTGACTTGTAGAGTCAAGGTGGTTGTATTCCTCAAAAAGTTTGGGGTTGTTAGGATGTTTTGAGAAGACTGACTTGTAGGGTCAGGTGTTGTATAATCCAACTTAGACAGACACAATTCAACCCATCTCCTTGTGTTTGCTCCTTTAGTAGCTACAATCTTGGTGGTAAATCAGGATAAATTGTTTGTGTTATTATGTTTTGTTTTTATTCATATGTCCTATTTTGCTTATTGTCACTTAGTCAAGTTAAAAATATTTAAAAAAAAACACAATTCAAACCTCCATTTCTTGGGTTTCCCTGTCTACAATTAGCATCAGAGCTCAGTTTCAAAGCTGAACATTTAACCGTGTTCGAGTAAATATCTATTATTTCAACTAATTGTGGTGAAGAAGTTATAGATGGAAACATTAACACGCCTCCCCTGTTTGAGGGAAAAACAATCGAGTATTAGAATGGTAGACTCAGAAGCTTCTACATCTCTAACAATATTGAACTCTAGGACATAGTCGAAGATGGTTATGAGGCTCCAAAAGACACAACTCGTGTTGAGATATCCATAAAGGATTTCAATATTGGTAAGAAGAAATACTACCAAATGCATCATAAAGCCAAAAACTTCATGGGGAATGATATCACCTTCAAAGAGTTTGAAAAATTCAGCAACAAAGAAACAACAAAAAGTATATTTGATACTCTAGTTCTCAACTACGAAGGAAATAAATAGGTACAAGAAGCCAAAGCAAATGTAGTCGTCAAAAAGTATGAACTATTTTAGATGGAAGAAAATGAAAACATTGAGAGAATGTTCTCTAGATTTCAAACTCTGGTTTTTTGGCTGAAGGTTCTCCAAAAAATTACATTACTTCTAACAATGTCAAAAAGATTCTTAGAAGTCTTCCTAGTAAGTGAAGACCAAAGGTAACAACTATTCAAAAGGCTAAGGATTTAAACAAACTGGCTCTAGAAGAGTTGACGAGTTCACTTATATCCCATGAGATTGAACTGGTTGAAGATAAGCCCAAAAAGAAGTCAAATTCCTTGGCCCTCAAATCCAAATGAAAGAAGAAGAATTCTAAGGGTATGCAAGCAACTGAAGGTTCAAAGGAAAGTGAATCGAAAAATCAGAGTGAAAACTCAGATGATGAAGATATGTCATTTACCCCAAGAAAAATCTAGCACATGTGGAACAAAAGAAATAAATCTTTTCTAAAAAGAGATTTCAAATAGTCCAAAAATAGCAAAGAAAGAAGTGAAAAGTTAGACAAGAAGAAATTCATCTATAATGAATGCAAAGAACCAAGAATTTCAAATCAGAATGTCCTAAGCTTGAGAAAGGAAAATCCTAGAGGAAAGACTTCAAGAGAAAAAAGAAAGGTCTTATGACAACTTGCAATGACTCTGATGAATCATCTAATCAAGATGAAGATTAGGCAAACATGGTTCTGATGGCAGATAGTCACTCTGACTCTAACCATGACTCTAACTCTAATGATGAATCTATTGATGAAGAAATTGAGGTATTCTTTGACCTATCTTGTAGTTAACTCAAATATATCTTAAATGAGTTTCTCAACAAGAATCATAAGGTTTGTTCAAAACTTAAGCCACTTAGAAAAAGGTCATAACATCTTAATAAACAAATGCAATTCCCTTGAAAAGGAGTTTGAAAACCTAAAAAGGAAAAATCTAACTCTGAAAGAAAATGTTTCAAAAACTTCAAAGGATAAAGTCTGCAATTTTGTTAAGTATGAAATAGTCTTTCAAGAATTTCTTGTAAACGTCATAGACATAAGAAAACAAGCTTTTATGATTTATGGTGTTAGCTTAAACAATAAACGTGTCATTGGATTTGAAGAACCAAAAGAAAATCCTAGATTTACCCTGCCCAATATTGTTTATGCATACTGCCAAAAGAAAGATCGCAATAGAATATTTTGTCCTATGCAGAAAATATGGAAAAACAAGACACCTTTCAGAACTAACAAACTAGCACCCAACCAAATTTGGGTATAAGAATAAAATAACATATCTTGCAGATATCCATAGCAACAAAGTTAAAACACCAATCATGGTACTTGGACAGTAGATTCTCATGACACTTGATGGGTGAAAAGTCTATGTTCCAAGACTTGACCCTTAAGAACAGAGGATTCGTAGGCTTTGGAGGTGATGAGAAAGGTAAGATCATTGGGCACGACATAGTAGGTAATGGTTTTCTTCCCTTATTAAGAATGTTATACTTGCAAAATGGCTAATGCATAACCTACTGAGCATAATTTAATTAAGTGAGATTGGTTATGATGTTGTCTTTAATCAAAAGTCTTGTAAGACAATAAGTCAAACAGATAGATCCATACTATTTACTGGCCAAAGAAAAAACAACATTTACAAAATAAACTTATCTGATTTAAATAAACAAGAAGTCAAGTGTTTTATGTCTGTAAGCGAGGAACAACATGGCAGACACAAAAGCTTAAGACATGTCAATTTGAAGTTAATCTCAAAATGAAAAGACTTCAATTAGCTAGAGGCTTGCCAAATCTAATAGTTCAATCTAACTGTTCAATCTAACCTAATTACACTAACAATTATATAAAAAATTATAATTTCAGTGTAAAATTCTCTTATTTGTTAATCATCAAATATATAGACTTTAGAAAATATATCAAATCTCATAGTATAATTTTAAAGAGTTTAATTGTCATGCATTGTCAGTGTAAAAATGACTTTAGAGATAGTTTTGAGAAAAATTATATATATATATATATATATATAT
>JBBPBT010000487.1:462616-499586 GCA_037974875.1 Cicer bijugum
CATGTGTACTATAAAATTGTTAATCTCTTGTAGAATAATGTTAAATAGATTATCAAGTTATAATTCAATTGATAAATGTTGATATCGTTAAATTGGATATATTGTCTTTAATTCGAATTCAGACATCACAGTTGTGTGAGTTAATTAAAGTAGAATTTTTCATATATATTATAAGATAAAAAAAGTATAATATTAAATAAAAAAACTCATCTTTCATAAAGTTTAACCACATTGTACAAAATTTACCATACATAAACAAATGGTAAAATAGAAAATCAATGGAGAATAAAAAAGTAATAACCATATATGACAATTATTTCTTGCATTCCGTATGTATTTTCGCAACATTGAACATATTCCTATTTGATTATTACTTAGGAGTGATTTTATTATTTATTTTATTCATATATTGTTGGAATATAGAGTATGTTATTGTTTGAATTTAAAAATTTGTTGAAGTTCCACATTAAAAAGAAATATCTTTTGTAAATTCAAGTAAGAAGAAACTTGTTTTTTAAGTAAAAAGAAATATTTATTCAAGTAAAAAGAAACTTGTTTTTAAAATTCAAGTAAAAAGAAATATTTATTCACGTTGGAAATAAATATTTTTTGTAAATTCAAGTGCAAAGAAACATATTTTTTTTAATTCAAGTCCCACATTTGAAAGAATTTTTTTTTTTTTTTGAAGTCTCTAATTGGAAAAGTCTCGTATTTTGAGCAGGTTTCAACTCCGTAAATATTAAAGTCGCACATGTGAATTTGTTTTCATCATTATATAATGAGTTTCAAACTATAATGAAAAGTATACAAAAGTTGGATGCATTTCCCAACTTTCCCTTTTCTCCCTTTTATATTCTGCTCGCCTAATTTACAAGACAATTCTCCCATTTCTTTTTGCCGCTTCGATATTTTAAAGCGGTTTTGTACCGTTGTCCCTTTGATTTTTTTAGCAGTTGTTACAACAAAGTCTCTTCGATTTTGTGAGCAGTTGTTATGTCGTAGTCCCTTTGTTTTTTAGAGTAGTTGTTATGTCATAGTCCCTTTGTTTTTTTAGTGGTTGTTATGTCGTAGTCCATTTGACTTTGAGAGCGGTTTGGTATCATAGTCTTATCAGTTTCTAGAACGGTTATTATGCCTTAGTTATGAGTGATCATAGTACTCATATTGCGAGTGACTTTAATAGTCATATTGAGAGTGACTTTAACCTTCATATTGAGGGTATAATTCTAGAACACTTTTCTATAGTGTAGTGGAACTACGATATAGTGAATCTGAGCTGTTTTATCTTGGAGGCTTCGTGGTTGATAGTCTGCCTTGTACAATTTGAACAGTTCCATGAAACATCTTAAAGAGAGCGACATAGTCCGTGACTCAACCCAGTAATATCTTTGGTTGCCTAAATTGTGATTTTTAAATAGTTTTATGAAACATAAAAATAACAATTTTAAGACATTTCTTTTTGCCATGTCAACCGAAAAGATTACTGGATTTGTTTATGTTGCCTCTAATTTCAATAAATTGTTTCAATTTGAAGCAAACAGAAAATGATAAGAAAGCTGGAGAATTAACCCATGGGAGAATAATGATAAGAATTATATTCTTAATGGACTTGCTAATGATATGTATAACTATTACAGTTCCAGCAATACTACTAGAGATGTTTGAGATGCTCTAGATAAGTATGTTGTGAGCTGTTACCCGGAGTATCATGACCGATGTCAGATCCGCGAAGGCTCACTCTCGTGAAATTCAAAAGATAACTCATGAAATCATCTATTAAGGTACGTCATTCATGTCATATTTAAATTAAATGTTGAAATTTAATATGTCTCTTTATGTTTGAATGTTGAAATCAATAAATTATTTTTTTCTTTACATATTATATGATTTTAATTTTTGACATGCTATACTTTGTGATGTGAACACATCTGATTTCAAAAATAAGTAACTTAGGTTTAATTCCAAAGTTATTGTTAAATTATTTTGAAAAATGGGATTTTTGTAGTCAGGCTAAAATAACAAAAAGTTAACATAAATTTGTAGTTAGAGAATTTGAGTATTTAGATTTATTAGACATTGATATATGTGAACTTGATAGGACGTTAACAAGAAATGAAAATAAAAGTGAAATGTTTGACATGTTAAAAGTCTTTGTAACCGAAATTGAAAATCAATTTAGTAGAAAGATTAAGAGGTTTCAAGTAAGATTCTATTTTGTTTAATGAGTGTTATAAATCATCTAAAATTATACATGGAAGTAGTTGCACCATAATTTCTTAAAGTGAAAGGTAAAGTTGGAAGAAAAAAAGGAATATAACTCTTATTGAACTAGTTGTTGCTAGTATTCTTAATTCTAGTGTTGCATCTCATTGGTGTGCAGAAAATATATTGCATATTTGCTATATTTTGAATAGAGTTCCTAAATCTAAAAACAAAACATATCCTTATGATATATTGAAGAAAAGACAACCGAAGCAAATTAAACTCACCAGTAAAGCCTATGAATATGTATTCATTGAGTATGCAGTAAAGCACAAAGCGTATAAGTTTTATGAACTAACTGCAAAAGTGATCATAGAGTCAAATGATGTTGACTTCTACGAAAATAAATTCCCTTTAAAATGGAGAAATAGTGGGGGCAGCAAATCAAGTCATGTTTCTGTAACTAGAAGCAGCAAACAAGGCAAAACAAAAACTCGAAGAAGTAAGAGACACATAGTCGCTAAAAATTATAGGCACAAATATGCGGCCTATACTTTAAAAGAGGATCCTGCAAATCTTTAAGAAGTTTTGTCATCTTTAGATGTAGATTTGTTGCAAGAAGTAATAAACGATGAAATAGATTCTCAAGAGTCTAACAAGACTTTACATTTAGTAGACTTGTCTCCTGGTTGAAAACCAATAGGTTGTAAATGGACATTGAAAAAAAACTAAAATCCGACGGAACTGTTGATAAACACAAGACACGCCTTGTAGCCAAAGGTTTTAGACAAAGAGAAAATATAGATTTCTTCGACACTTTTGTAGGGAATATTGACCTCAGTTTAACAAAGTTTATATGAAGTGTTTATACTATTCTAACAAGATTGCTAATCAGTTTAACAAATACAATTTTATTAACCAAGTTATTAACCACAATCCCAAGGTTTATTCCTAAACGAAAATTCACAATAACAAGTATTGTCTAATAGAGAGTGCAGCAGATACAGTAATTGTTCAACAAATTAATCAAGATACAAACATGCCAATTCAACCATTTAAGCAATATTAGTCAAGACAGAATTTTCCTAACATATGCATACAAGATTAATCATTCATGAAATATTAAGATAAAGAGAAAGGGTTTGAAAGGGTTAGAAGATAATGCTTAAATCAGAAATAGAAGCATGTTCATGTCCAAATCGATTGAGTAATCGACTATAGGTGTTGTGTTCAAACAACTAGATCAAAACATCGATTCCTCAGTCGATTCATATTTGTTCATAATTGATTTGGCAAAGGTCTGTAACTCAAACAATTTCTCCAATCGATTTGTCAATCGATTGGACTGATCACAGTGACTCCAGTTATTTTGCACTAATCGATTCGTCACTCGATTTGCTTGGTCAAAATGATTCAGCTGTTTTATTCCAATCAATTTTCCAATCGATTAGAATTGTTACAGTGACTTAGCTATTTAGAAAACGTTGATTTTCCAATCGACTAGGAACATGTTTATGATGTATGATTTAAACATGTCATTTATCCAATTGATTACCTAATCGATTAGAATATGCCTTACAAGTTAAGAAACAACTTTCAATTGATGTCTCAATCGATTTGATTGATCACAGAGACACAGACTGATAAAAAAAAATTTCACAATTGATTTGCCAATCGATTGTTTCAATAAGTGGTTGTCTTTGTGATTTAATAAATCGATTTCTCAATTGATGTGCCAATCGATTGGTTGGTTACAGAGGCCAAGTCTGATGAAAGAGAGTTTTCTGAATCGATTTGCCAATCGATTTACAAGGTTTTTAGCTTGGCTCTGTAAGTCGCAAATTGATTTCTCAATGGATGTATTAATCGATTGTCCAATCGATTGAGTTAACCCAGAGTTCAGTTTACACCAAAGTCCTTTAAAGAATCGATTTACCAATCGATTGGCTTTGTGGAAACTCTAATTCTGAGTCAAGCAATCGATTGCCCAATGCATGCATTAATGGATTAGCTAATCGATTTGGTTAATGGTTCATTTTAGGATTTCATTTTTAAACTTGGCAAAAACTTATGCATGAAACCATATTGATTAAGTCCAACAACTAAATACTACAAACACTAATGACACTAGATGGAATTGCATCTTTCTTCAGCATATTCTCTACTTTTTGCTTGATTCCTTACGTTCCAAGCTTGTGTCCAAGTGTATGGTGTTTGCTTGCTTTTCCTGAAATGTAACTTGATTCAAACTGTTAGTTTTATCATATAATGCATGAACATTGTATGTTTGTTACTTATGTCAAAATCATGATCAAGGGGACTTATGTCCAACAATCTCCCCCTTTTTGCTTAAGTGACAAACATACAATTTTAACTTGAGTTATACATTTCAAGGTTTAACAATATAATTACAGTTATTTAAAAGCTCCCCCTGAGTTTTTGCATGCATGATTCATTTAAGTTGCAACAGCACAAAACACATGCAAAACATCAGAGTATTAGAGTACTATGATCACTGTCAGAATATTAGAGCTATACAAGTTTTTACTTCAGTAATATAGTATCAGAGCTGTAAATAGTTAACACAAACACAAGTTTAAATTCGTACATTTTCTCCCCCTTTGTTACTGAATTCAAAAAGGCATATAATAAGATAGAATAGTGAAAATAATATTCATTTAAACAAAATAGTACAATGCAATACCAAAACATTTACGAAACAACACATAACCTAAAATCCTAATCACCTAAAATGGGTTGTTCCTCATTATTAGCTATGGGAGAGGTAAAGACCGCTGTATTATCCTCTGCAGAGGTCTCCTCACCATGAGGTACAAGACTATCTAAGGGTGTGGGATTTGGTTCTCCTGTTGCTTGTCGGCCAATCTTAGCAACATCGCTAAATGATAGTTTAAGGCCTAGATGTTCTTGGATTGCAGCGACGTTCTGCGCAACCGTGTGTAGATTCTCCTGGAGCTTGCTCAGAGCTGCTTCCATTTTTGTATTGGAAGCTTCTACTTTAGCGTTGTGAGCTGCTAGAGCTTCCATAAACTCCAGCAGCTTGGCTAAGAACTCAGCATTGGCTGTGTAACACCCCGTTTTTCAAAGCGAGGGTGTATTTTTTTTTTCAAAAGAAGTTAAAATAAAACAGAGAGATAAATAAGGTAACACCTTTGGATAAAATAATTAAGTCATTATAATTTACAAGCAGCGGAAGAAGTTCTCAAAATATGAATTCAAAATATTTACATAACAAAAGTGGTACAGTCTTCCAGTTTAAAAATAAAAGCAACCCAAAAGAAAGACATATGTTCCCTCTGTGTCAACCTAGTCTGATCATTTTACAAAACAACTAAACACCCTGAGTGATCTCCACGTGCCCCGTGAGATCCTTGTTGGAAAACTATGACTTCTGTTTGATTAAGAACAAGAGAATTAAGATCAACTCCAACTAGTTAGACATAATTCCCATATCAATCATGCACCATTCATACAATTCACACACACAGCGGAAACTTAAAATCACATACAAGATTATTCAAGGAGCATACAAGAATAAGCAATTAAACAATGCTGAATATTAAAGAGAAGGGATAGGAAAGATTGCACCAAGATTTATCCTGGTTCAGCCGTTGATCCAACGACCTACATCCAGTCCCGAAATCATAATCATGATTCCAACCTTTTTCACTATAGAATGAATTCGAGTACTTTTACAGATTTTCCAGTCTTCTACACGACCTATCAATCTAACTCCCTTCACTTCTATCTTGTCACCCCTTTGATCCTTGTAGTTTATCCCCAAACTCACACAAGATCAAAGTAGACTTCCTCTTGATGATGCCACACCAACAAGGATAGCCACCAGTTTCTAAACTGGATTTGTTACAGCACCAATTACAACGAATTGTCTTTTACACGAACAAAGAAAAGTAGTATCAAGAAATGTGTTCAATCACTCTAGCATCACACAAAAGATTTGATTTGCCAATGAATATTTTTGTGTGTTAGGAAACTTTTCTTTCAAAGTATTTTCAGAGATATGCAAGATTGAGAGCAAGAGATTCTGAAAAGATGTGAAAAGTTTTTATGCAAGAGTTATACAAGTTGTTCCAAAAGTTCTTGTTTAAAATGATTTGAAGCATCTTATATATATTCAAGGAAAACACCAGGACAATCGATTGCCCAATCGAGTTTGTAAGGATACAATCGATTGCTGCATCGAGTGTCGTATTTTCTGTGTTTCTGGAAACTTGAATTATATAAGCTTCACTTGATTGGTCAATCGATTGATACAAACATATACAAAACAACATATAATTTCAAATTAATCAAATCAATCTCCCCCTTTTGTCATTAATACAAAAAGACATAAGACAAATATACAAGAGGAGGAGAGACAAGACAACAAACAACCAAAAACCTTAGGCTTGATCCTCATTATCACCAGCAGAAGGAGGAGAGACCGCTGTATTAGCCTCAGCAGGTGTCTTCTCCCCATGAGAATCAGAACCATCTTCATTGTCCTAGTTTGGTTCTGCAGTTGATTGCCTCCCAATCTCTGCAATGTCTTCAAAAGACATCTTGAGACCCAAGTGCTCCTGGATGGCTGAAACATCCTTCTGAACTGATTCCAAGGAAGCTTGAAGCTTTAGAAGAGAAGATTCCACCCTCTCACTGTGTTCAGCTTGAAGTTTCAAGACCTCCATCAGCTCTGCCATGATCTCAGATGATCCTTCAGCTGGTGTAGGTGCTTGGGCACTTGACTGGGCTTGATCAGCACTTGGTTGTGCATGATCAGCAGTTGTTGGAGTTCTTGTCCAAACATTGTTGATGCGTCTGATCTGCATTTGGTTGACAATGGCTTCACCAAATGTATGAGTAGTTGTGAGTGATTCTTCATTGGCTAGAGACACCTTGAAATGCCTCAGAATCCTCATAACTAGTTGGGGGTAGGGCAGGATGTGCTTCCCTTGTGCTGATTCCTGCATGTTCAGCAGCACAATCCATGTCCAACTCATTTTCAGCTCTTTGTACAGTCCCCGTAGCAAGACAATGTCTAGCCTCTGTACAACAGCATGATTCCCGGCTCTAGGTACTAACATTCTTGTTAGCACGTACATGAGCAGCCTGTGCTCAACTTTCATCTGTCCAGCTTGAATAGTCCCTTTCTCAACAAAACCTTCCATCATCAATTCCTGTAAAGCAGCATGCTTGTCAATGGAGTTCTCCCAACCTTCGTCTTCTGGAGCATCCTGTGCTCGTCCGTCAATGGTGTACCCACAAAAAGGCAGACCAGTCAGCTTAGAAAATTCTTCAAAGGTCATAGCAATCCTTTTGTTCTTCACTTCAGCTGCAAACCCGGTCTTGGTTAGGATGAAGGTGGAATAGAAAGCTCTCACCAACCTTGGATATACATCCAAAGAACAGGAAAGAAGGTTTTCCAAACCATGAAACCTTAAATGGTTTTGAAATGAAAAACCATTTTTATCAAAGTAAGGAAAATCCAGGGTCCTTGCATCTTGGATTTTTCTTTTGACGAAAGAGTCTGGAACAGCCTTGCCTTCAGTAGTTTTCTCTTTTGAAGATTTAACCTTCTTAGGAGGGGATGAAGGCTTCTTCTTCTTAGTTAACTCCTTCATGGCATCTCCCAGCAACTTCTCAGATAGAGGAACTTTCCTCTTTTTGCTGATTTCAGGAGTAGTGGCAACTGCTTTGCCCTTGTCCTTTGCCAGTACCTTGTGTGTAGGGATTGAAACTCTTTTGGCTGGAGGTGAAGGTGAAGGGGTTCTTCCATTAGAGGTAGAAGAAGAAGATGATGAAGAGTTGGATTGTTGAATAACTTTGGAGGAGGGACCAACAGAGGTGATGGCTGGTTTTCTACCAGTTTGTTTAACACGAGCCATTGAATAATGTAGATTGGAGGTTGATTGGATGAAGAAAAGATTGCAGTTGGATGAAGAAGATGATAGCAGAGTGAAAAATTTGATTGAGAAATCGAATTGTGAAGTCCAGGTTTATATAGCACTGTAGAAATCCGGTTGCCCAATAGACTGATTACACTTCTGGGTTAAAAAAGTAATTGTTACACTCATCCAACGGCTATAATTTTCTCAACGGATATATGCCAATCGATTGTCCAATCGATGCTCGGGTTCTGATTTGCAAAAAAAATTCTCAGACTTGTAAGTCACTTAAACCAAATAGTCGCTTGTCCAATCGCATGTTAACCATATTCCAGTTCAGCATTTGATTGCCCAATCGAATATCGTAACAAAATCTCAAAAAAAAACTGAACTCTGAGATAAGAACACTCGATTTGCCATCCGATTGACGTGATGAAAACTTCAACAGTCAGGCTTCTTAAACCCTTTGTCACACAGCTGACTAATACTTAGTAAGTTGTGTTTCAGGCCTTCAACAAATAAAACGTCCTTGATAACAGCGGTTGAGTTATTTCCTATATCTCCAATGCCTAGGATCTTTCCTTTGTTGTTATCTCCGTATTTGACAAAGCCACCACTTTTTAAGTTTAGAGACAAGAACTTGGACTTGTCTCCAGTCATATGCTTGGAGCATCCACTGTCCAGATACCATGATTGATTCCTGGATGCCAAGCATATCTGCATAAAAAGAGTCACGTTTTGGATTTAGGTACCCAATTCAAATTGGGTCCTGGGGGGTTAGTTTCAAATGATGGTTCCTTAACTTTCCAAATTTGTTTCCATCCTCTGTTGGCACGTTTTTTCAGTTTGCAATTGAACACCTTATGTCCCTTTTTGCAACAAAAGTGACATACAACAGTAGGGGATGGCTTCTGATTTAGTCTAGTAAAGTTATCATACATTTGTTTAGATTTAACAAATTTATGATGCCTTTTCATATGCATGTTTTGTTTATAGCCAAGTCCAGTTTTAACATCTAGATTTCTCTGATTTCTAAGAAGTCTTTCTAAGTTGTTTTTACCACTGTTGAACTTAGCTACATCACATTTCAGTTCATGAGTTTCTCTTTTCAGTTTTTCATTTATGTCTATAAGAGACTCATGCTTCAAATTAACTTCATCAAATTGCATGCATTTTTCTTCTAGTTGTTTCTTAGTACTAATCAGTTGTTTAAGTACACTAACATATTCAGTATGCAATTCATTAAAGGCATCATGAAGCTCATCATAAGATGGATTAGATGTAATACTTACCTCACTGTCAGATTCTGAACCAGTATTAGCCATAAGACACAAGTTAGCTTCTTCATTCTCTGATTCTTCAGATGAATCTTCATCATTGTCATTCCAGGCAATGTAGGCTTTCCTGTTTGAAGGTTGCTGATCCTTGCCCTTAGTCTTTGTAGGCTTGTTTCTGTTTTGCAGCTTGTAACACTCAGATCTGATGTGGCCTGTTTTCCCACATTCATAGCAAGTTATGACTTTGCTATCACTGGTATCACCCTTGTTGGAGCCTTTTGTTTTGAAATTTTGTGGTTTCCTTGACTGGCCTCCTTTCTTTTTCAGAAACTTCTTAAATTTTCTGACCAACATACCTATCTCAGGTTCTTCACTTGATTCACTTTCTGAGCTTTCTGAATCTTGTTCAGATTTTGCTTTGTGAGTTTGAGTCTTCAGTGCAATTCCTTTGCTTTTTCTGTTTGATTGCTCTGTCTCATTTAATCTGTGTAGTTCCATCTCATGTTCACGAAGCTTTCCAAATAGTGTTGCTATAGTCATATTGGCAAGATCTTTAGACTCATCAATGGCAGTTATCTTGGGTTGCCATTCCCTTGACAAACACCCCATGACTTTTCCTATCTGCTGTTCATTATCCACAACTTTTCCCAAGGCATGTAGATTGTTGATAATGTGAGTGAATCTTGTTTGTAGATCATTTATAGATTCATCTTTCTTCATGCAGAAAAGTTCATACTCGTGCATAAGTGTATTTGTTCTTGCCCGTTTGACATCTGTAGTACCTTCATGTGTTTCTTGCAAAGTGTCCCACATTTCCTTTGCAGTCTTGCATTTGACACTCTAAAGAATTCTTCTGCACTTAAGGCTGATGTTATAATATTCTTTGCTTTAGCATTGTAACCAACTTTCTTTTTGTCATCATCAGACCAATCAGCTCTTGGTTTGATAATGCATGATGATCCTTCAGTGCCTGCAATTTTAGGAACGTAAGGACCATTTTCCACTGCATCTAAAATGTCCAGCCCACATGCTTCTAGAAAGATAAGCATTCTTTATTTCCAGTACATGTATGCTGTACCATTAAAGGCAGGGGGTCTGGTTAGAGATGCTCCTTCTCCTAGGAAATCCAAAGAAGTCATTTTCTTTTATGAGTTTTTCTCTAAAAAAAGTCAGGCTCTTGATGCCAATTGTTGGAAAACTATGACTTCTTTTTGATTAAGAACAAGAGAATTAAGATCAACTCCAACTAGTTAGACATAATTCCCATATCAATCATGCACCATTCATACAATTCACACACACAGCGGAAACTTAAAATCACATACAAGATTATTCAAGGAGCATACAAGAATAAGCAATTAAACAATGTTGAATATTAAAGAGAAGGGATAGGAAAGATTGCACCAAGATTTATCCTAGTTCAGCCGTTGATCCAACGACCTACATCCAGTCCCGAAATCATAATCATGATTCCAGCCTTTTTCACTATAGAATGAATTTGAGTACTTTTACAGATTTTCCAGTCTTCTACACGACCTATCAATCTAACTCCCTTCACTTCTATCTTGTCACCCCTTTGATCCTTGTAGTTTATCCCCAAACTCACACAAGATCAAAGTAGACTTCCTCTTGATGATGCCACACCAACAAGGATAGCCACCAGTTTCTAAACTGGATTTGTTACAGCACCAATTACAACGAATTGTCTTTTACACGAACAAAGAAAAGTAGTATCAAGAAATGTGTTCAATCACTCTAGCATCACACAAAAGATTTGATTTGCCAATGAATATTTTTGTGTGTTAGGAAACTTTTCTTTCAAAGTATTTTCAGAGATATGCAAGATTGAGAGCAAGAGATTCTGAAAAGATGTGAAAAGTTTTTATGCAAGAGTTATACAAGTTGTTCCAAAAGTTCTTGTTTAAAATGATTTGAAGCATCTTATATATATTCAAGGAAAACACCAGGACAATCGATTGCCCAATCGAGTTTGTAAGGATACAATCGATTGCTGCATCGAGTGTCGTATTTTCTGTGTTTCTGGAAACTTGAATTATATAAGCTTCACTTGATTGGTCAATTGATTGATTCAGTTTCTGAATCAAACCTGATGCTCTAATTTCCTTTCAATCGAGTGAGCAATCGAGTTGGCCAAAACTGGGTGCTCACTGTGACTTGAAAAATAGCATCACCCGATTGGTCAATCGAGTGTCGTGATCAAAGTGATTCAGACCTGATGCTATAATTTCCTTTCAATCGAGTGAGCAATCGAGTTGTTCAAAACTGGGTGCTCATTGTGACTTGAAATATAGCATCAATCGATGTGTCAATCGAGTATCGTGGTCAAAGTGACTCAGATACTGCAAACAATCAAGTTGCCAATCGAGTGGACAATTGAGTGGTCAATCGAGTGGGCACAAACTGAGTGCTCTCTGTAACTTAAACTTCAACGTCAATCGAATTGTCAATCTATTGTGCAATCGACTTGACAATCGAGTGATCTTGTTACAGACCTCAGTTGTTTATGACAGTTTATGTGCCATTCGATTGATGACCCATTCAATCGATTGTTCAATCGAGTTTTTCAGAGTTAAGTTTCATAACACATGAATGAATGACAAAAGTTTATTGGCAATGTCTTGTGTGAGACTCTAGTGATTTGTTTACTCAACTTGATACTTAGACACCTAATACCACTATACAAAAATTGCATCTTCCTCAAGTGCATCCTCCAACTATGGTTGATTCCTTGAGTTGCAAACTACTGTTCCAAGTGTGTGGTGTCTTCATGTATGCCTGAAATGTTTCTCAATTCAAAACATTAGATAAGGCAAATATTTCATGTGCACTGTATGTTTGGGACTTAAATCAAAAACAAGATCAGGGAAGCTTATGGCTTACAATCCTCCTAACGTAGCTCCAAACAAGCACTCCCATCCACATTCCCATCCGGAGCGTACGAACCGGTAGGATCATCCTGATTCTCATCTGAGGGCAAAGCCCAGATTTCCACAATAGTTGTAAAGGGTCACCAACCGAAATTAACAGTTAACACATAACATTTAAGCTTTTCAATGCACAAATAACCTTTTCAATGTATCATACATCTTAGAAGGATTTTCCACATGCTAAAAGTTCATGTAATGCTTGCCAAATATAAATGAAAACAAAAGAAAGTTCTCAATCCATCAAGTAATACATAACTCACCAAAACATTGATAAATCAATTGAGCAATCAATAATCTAACTCAAAATAAGATTTTCCACTAAGCCAATCGATCGGGGAAATCAATTTCCTGAAAGATTTTAGTGAAAACTGAACTCTGGGCTTAAATCAATCGATTGACTCAATCGATTGGGTAAATCGATTTCTTGACAGACAGAGCCCCTGTATTGAATCCAATCGATTGGACACATCAATTTCGTGAAAGACAGAGCCCCTGTAATGAATCCAATCGATTTGGCAATTCGATTTCTTAAATGGTTTTGAAAAACATATTACAAAATCGATTGGGTAAATCGATTTCGTGAAAGACAGGGCATCTGTAACTCATCAATTCGATTGGGTAAATCGATTTCCCTGTGTATTCTTTCAAAAATTCATAAACTAACTCAATCACATTCATACATAATCCCAAATCTTAACACTTAGCACTGATAACGCAATCGCTACAACATCATGAGTTTCGAAATAGTATTGCAATCAAACATGTTATCACCAAATTCCAAAACATAACACTTAACACTTATAATACAATTACTACAACATCATGAGTTTCAAAATGGTATTGCAATCAACATGTTATCACTAAATTCCAAAACATAACACTTAATACTTATAACACAATTACTACAACATCATGAGTTTCGAAATGGCATTGCAATCAACATGTTATCACTAAATTCCAAAACATAACACTTAACACATATAACACAATTACTACAACATCATGAGTTTCGAAATGGTATTGCAATCAACATGTTATCACTAAATTCCAAAACATAACACTTAACACTTATAACACAATACCCACACGGACAAAATGAACCAACAATTCCCAATTTAACAGACTGTAGTCTCTCACGGACAAACACCTGTGCAGTCTCTCACGGACAAACACAATTCACCAGGAAACGTAAGTCATAAACGTACCGCCTATCACGGGCCCGTACCGTTTACCAAGGTGCCACCTATCCCGGGTCTGCACAACTTATCAAAAATCATAAACCATAAACGTACTGCCTATCACGGGCCCGTACCGTTTACCAAGGTGCCACCTATCCCGGGTCTGCACAACTTACCAAAAATCATAAACCATAAACGTACTGCCTATCACGGGCCCGTACAGTTTACCAAGAAACGTAAGTCGTAAACGTACTGCCTATCACGGGCCCGTACCGTTTACCAAGGTGCCACCTATCCCGGGTCTGCACAACTTACCAAAAATCGTAAACCATAAACGTACTGTCTATCACGGGCCCGTACTGTTTACCAAGGAGCCACCTATCACGGGTTTGCACGGTTTACTAAAACAAACATTAAGTAAACGAGACATTAAGAGATTCCCCATTCTTAACGCCCAGTTAACTTAAACGATTTTTCAAAACAAATATTAAGTAAACGAGACATTAAGAGATTCCCCATTCTTAACGCCCAGTTAACTTAAACGATTTTTCAAAACAAATATTAAGTAAACGAGACATTAAGAGATTCCCCATTCTTAATTCTCATTTAACTTAAAAGATTTTCCAAAACAAACATTAAGTAACCAAGACATTAAGAGATTCCCCATTCTTAACGCCTAGTTAACTTAAACGATTTTTTAAAACAAATATTAAGTAAACGAGACATTAAGAGATTCCCCATTCTTAATTCTCATTTAACTTAAAAGATTTTCCAAAACAATCATTAAGTAACCAAGACATTAAGAGATTCCCCATTCTTAACGCCTAGTTAACTTAAACGATTTTTCAAAACAAATATTAAGTAAACGAGACATTAAGAGATTCCTCATTCTTAATTCTCATTTAACTTAAACGATTTTCCAAACACACATTAAGTAAACAAGACATTAAGAGATTCCCCATTCTTAATACTCGTTTAACTTAATGGTTTTCAAATTCCACACAAAACAAACTCAAACATACTTTCACATTCAATCCATAATTCACACCAAAACACATCAATCAACAAACATCAAGTATGAACACGCCAAGTACGATGAACACAAATCAGCACAATAAATTTCATTTATTCAAAATCATACATACGTGAGTGAGGTAAATTCATTTTTCCCAAAACAATACTCCAATCCTAACAAAATTTGTTCCCACACAACCACAGATAAGTCCCTAAATGCAAACTAAAAGTTTGGAAGGAGCCCTTACCTTCACTTTAGCTTTTACGTTCGATTACGGTACCGTGAGCAAATCCGGTAAAATCTCCGCTCGCAAAGCCGCTTCCAAAGTTGGTCCACTAGCACCGTAGCACGGAGGTGAGCAACCTTCCCTTCTATCACTTCTTGAAAGGAGGCTTAGATCTAGATGAAACGGGGATATTTGAGTTTGAATCCCTAATACTGTTTTTCTCCGTTTTCGAATCAAAGAGGAAGAGTGAAGTTGAGAAATCCTTATCCTATAACCCACTATCAATTTGGAACTCTAAGGAAAGAAAAGGAAGCAAAAACGAGCAACAATGGAGGAAGGGAGAAATTTGTTCACGCGAGGCAGTGAGGAAGATGGAATTCTGTTTTTCCTTCCTTTGTTTTTCCTTTCTCTCTTTTTCTTTCCTTTCTACTTCTCTTCTCCTTATTTCTTTCTTTTCCTTTTCTATATATATATATATATATATATATATATATTAATAATAATTAACAAATATCTCCAACTTTATAGATATTTATTAAATTACTCTTTTACCCAAAACGCATAAAACTATTCATAAAAGATTCACCGCAGTTAATTAACTTATTTATCGACGAGTAATTTTAATCGGGCATCAAAATATCTTTTTGATCATATAAACTCCAAAATATTAATAACTTGGCTAAAAAGCCTCTGAGTTCAATACCAAATTCCCTTAAAATACATAAGGTATAATTTAAAATTACGGGTCTTACAGGCTGCAACAGGCTCAGCGCGTTCTGCATTTGGCTGAGCTGGTTCAGCATTTGGCTGCGGTCTAATCCAGATATCGTTCACCCTCTTCAATTGCATTTGATTGACAATTGCTTCTCCAAAAGAGAGGGTGGTTTTCGAAGATTCTTCATTCACAATTGACACTTTAAAAGGTCTCAGAATCTTGGTGATTAACTGTGGATAGGGAAGCACCAGCTTGCCATGCGATGCTTCCATCATGTGCTTCAGCACTATCCATGTCCAGCTCATCCACTATGAAGTTTGAAATGAAAACACTAGCTAATACTAGTGAAGAAGCGAGCTGGTGGAGATATTTGCTAGTTGAGATCCCTATATGGGAAAAACCTATGACAAATGTGTTGATCCACTGCGATAGTATCGCAGCTATTGCGAAGATTGAGGATCGTTATTACCACGATAAGAGACAAAAAATTCGTCGTAATCACAACATTGTTAGAGAGTTACTTTCTAAATGAGTTGTTATAGTGGATCGTGTATGCACTGATGAGAATTTAGCAAATCCTTTGACGAAAGGATTAGCTAGAGAGAAAGTCATAAATACATCCAGAAGGATGAGACGAATGCTTATAGAGTCACTCATGATAGTAACCCAACCTAAAAGACTGGAGATCCCAATGGGTAAAATCAAGTCCTTAAGTGATATGAAATGAACATGCTATTATAAATTAGAGAAACATGGTTCTTGAAGTGATGATATGATGAAGTAATAGAAACTCTTAATGAGATATATACTGTATGTGTGACACCCTAAACCCAAATTGAAATAAAAAGTAAAATGCACTAATTTTGAAAGAGATTCGCAACGGTTCCAAAATAGAGTATAAAAATTTTCTTTCAAACTATAACATTCAGAAAGTCACATTCACGCTACACAAATTGGTTGCATAAAAAAAATCAATTAAAAATCCTTTAATATCGAATATAGTTGAGGTTTATAAAATAAAAATTTCTAACATAAGAACATGTTCTATCTTAGAGAAAACTAATTTCTACATCTGAATAAAAGATAAAACTAACACAATTGATCAATCCAATTTACAAAAATCTAAATTAATTCAAAACTCAATAAAATACGATAAATTACTCCCACCCAGTATCACCTATCAGAGCGTGGATCACCAACTGATAACCTGAAATGACTGCACTCTCGCAAGCGGCAAACACAAGCAACGAGGGGTGAGTTTCGAAATTATGTAATAGTATAAGATAAACAAGGAGAACACGCAAGTAGTCAAAACAACACAAATAAAGAGAACATTCAAGAATATCGTATCAAAGGTTAATCTAATTCAATCACAATCAAACAGTCACAAGGATGAAATGCTACGCATGTCGTATACTCTATACTTCTTTATCATTTGGTACCATTCTACTCTGAAGTACTTGGTTATGAGGCCTGATACTATGCCACTACAAGAGTGGACGGACAATTCATGAATGGCCAAGTCCTCATAGATCCCTTCAACTCAACCCGAGACACATGTACGCGACAGTCGGGGTACTCTTGTGTTGCACGGTAGTTCCCGGCCTTAGGGAATAACCCACTAATCCACTTAGGAATTCCCCACTAGATGTACCCCCAAGGTATATCAGTCTTACCTTACAGTTCGACTGTAGCCCTCCACGATCAGGCTCATTCAGTTGTACTTCCCCGAATCACTAGGTTTGTCAAACCCTCCTTATATGATGACAAAATAATCCTAACTCCAAAATCTATAACACGTATCTCAGACTTACTCGATCATCACAATTCAAAGTTCATCACAAATCAATAAGTTTCAGTTTAACTTCACAATATTCATCATTATATATATAGTTATATCAGTCAATCACATAAAATCCCAATATTTGATTTACACTACTCACAATACACAGTCTAGTCTCATCAATCACATAATGAGGAATCAATTACGTGCATTTTCAAGTAATATCAGAATTTCAATCAAGTAGACAAGAACACTCAAATACATATCATTCATACAATAACAATTACTATATGATTCATAAAATCAAATAACACACAATCTTAATATAAATTAATTTACACAATTCTATAGGTTTCTAAATTATATTTTAGTCCTCACTATTACCATTCATATATTATTAATTAATTATTATTACTCAATAGGGCTCAACCGTACGTAGTAAGCCCCGAATGAACTCATAAAACCGAACCTTATCTCACCCCTTACCTTGATTGAAGATCTCGCCAAAAAGAAAAATATGATATGTTAACGTGTCGTGTCTTCGTCACATGTCGTCTCTAATAATCCGCAAAAAAATGAAAAGTCTTGTAGAGAGATCATACTTTAATATGATAACAATAGTTGTGGTTCCCCTTTTTTTTTTTTTTCCTTAAGACTAAAGCTCTTGAAGTCTGCAATACTAGAACTGGTGTATTTTATGGTAAGAGGGCGGCTATCTTATTTTGATATTATAGGTATGAGTTCATGAAATCGGGGTAGGCGGCAATCCTATTTTTATACTAGAAAGCTTTTGAGATACCTATTAATCATTAATCGGCCAAGCTTAGGTATCTATTAGTCTCACCGTGTGCCAAATTTAGCAGCAACACCTATTTAAATTCTTGTTTATTCTATATATAAATATATATATATATATATTTAAAACAAATTTAATATTATCAATATCAATAATTTAAATAAATCACTAAGGCAAACACATAAGACAACCACATAGAAGTTATTACACCACACTAATAGTAATAATTTATCATAATATTAATAAAATATTTTAATACGAATTTTGGGGCGTTACAGTATGTGGAGTGGAGTACCTTGTTACAGGAGTACTCTTTATAGATTCACCTATGTGAATGTGGAAATGAGGTCTCATCATATGGAATTTTGAGGCAGAACTCCAAGAGCATTCACTATACTAGAATACACGTGCATGCCCATTAATGCACGGGCTTTTGAGAATACACCATATGAAAAGGTTGTGTGTGGATTTGATGTCAGAGATAGAGTTCAAGACTACAAGTCACTCTTGTTGAATATGAATCTTACTTACTATGCAAAAGTTCAAGTCAAGAGACACTTTTGTTTATGCGCGATCTTATAGAAGCGCTTGACAGAGTGATGGTTGCAACATAGAGTATGTGATTGTGTAAATTTAAAAACCTGCTGAAATTCCACATTGAAAAGCGATCTAGTCCGCGACTCAACTAAGTTATATCTTCAGCAACATAAATTATGGTTTTTAAATAATTTTCTGAAATTAAAAAAAAAAAAAATCAATTAAAAATTTATCTTTCATCATTGTCAACACTAAAACTCAGTTTCATTACCAGATCCATCTCTACCATTGTATCATTAATCATAATCAACACCAACATTCATCACCATCGTCACATTAGATTCGACACCAAAATAACAAAGACAAATTTGATTTTGTTACCTTTATGTATGTGATTTGCTGAATATTTGTTATTGTTCTGCTGTTTATTTATTCGGTGATTGTTTTTGTTATTTTATTTTTTTCCTTTGGATGTTGCTGTTGTCTTTTTTTACCAGGTTAGATCAAACTATCTTCTGGATAGTGAATTGTTCATGCGGAACAAGTTTGTTGTGTTTTCTTTACTTAATGGGAATTGTTTTGGGAAAAAAATATCATTTTTGTAACTGGATTAATGCCAATCATGTTTTAATGTAATTATGTGGGTTTTGTGTATTGGATAATAAGGCTTGTTCAATTGAAGATTGTATTAGATTGAAGGGCAATAGTTTCAACTTTTAAGCAAAAGGAACTTTGTGATAATACCATGTTGCTTGACGAAAGTGAAGACATCCCTAAGTTGCATTTTGTCAGTGTCTTGAAAAATGGTCAGTGTCTTGAACTTCGCGTTGTTTGAAAATGTTTGCTAAATGGTCATATCATAAAAAATGGTCAGTGACAAAAAGTTCAAGAATTAATTAATAAGAAATAAAAAAATTGATTTTAAAAATAAAATATTAAAATTCATTTAAATAAAATAGAAGATTAAAATTATGTTTAAACTTATATATATATATATATATATATATATATATATTTGTTTTATAAACGAAAATATATCACCAATATCATTTTTTATTGTAATTTTTCATACAATTAATTTTTGCTTTTACTTCAAAGATAAATTTTTTACTTTTTAATCGAAAGAAAATTAACAATTCAATTAGAGGTATGAATTTGGAGAATTTTTTACTGTAATATTTTCTTTTTAAAATTTGTTAATCAAAATACCCTATTTTTAAAATTGTATACTAAAATGTCTTACTTTTGGGCACAATAGAGTATCATTTTCTGGGAGTGCGACCTGCTGAACTATTTGGATTTTTCACCAAGAGGTTGCTGGCCGGAGATACGATCTAGAGCTAGAGCTGTCAATTTGACAAGCCTCCTAATTATTGGCCCCAACCCATATTTTGAAAGGGCCAAAAAAAATTAATAATTTAAAAGGCTCCTAAAAGCAAGACCCCCTAAACTAAAAGCCCCCTAAAAATTTGGGGGCCTAGGAGGGCCATAGGCCCACTTTTTTAAAAAAAGAATCGATTTATTTTTTTTCGATAAAATTTTCAGATAAAAAATTTCTGACATTTTTCGATAAATAATTTCTGATTTTTTTTCGATAAAATTTTTTTGATATTTTTTCGATAAAAAATTTCCAAATTTTTTTCGATAAATAATTTCCGAATTTTTTTTGATAAAAAGTCCGATTTTTTTCGATAAAAAAAATCCGATTTTTTTCGATAAAAAATATCCGATTTTTTTTCGAAAAAAAATGTCCAATTTTATTTTCCATAAAAAATTTCCGACTTTTTTACGATAAAAAATTTCCGATTTTTTTCGATAAAAAATTTCCAATTTTTTTCGATAAAAAGTTTTCAATTTTTTTCGGTAAAAAATTTCCGATATTTTTTCGATAAAAAATGTCCGATTTTTTTCGATAAAATATTTCCAATTGTTTTCGATAAAAAATGTCTGACTTTTTTTGGATAAAAAATGTTCGATTTTTTTTTCAATAAAAAATTTTCCATTTTTTTTGATAAAAAATTTCTGATTTTTTTTTTATAAAACATTTCCGATTTTTTTCGATAAAAAGTCCGATTTTTTTCGATAAAAAGTCCGATTTTTTTTCGATAAAAAATGTCTGATTTTTTTTCGATAAAAAATTTCCGATTTTTTTCGGTAAAAAATTTCTGATTTTTTTTCGATAAAAAATGTCCGATTTTTTTTCGATAAAAAATGTTGATTTTTTTTCGGTAAAAAATGTCCGAATTTTTTCGATAAAAAATGTCCGATTTTTTTCGATAAAAAATTTCCAATTTTTTTTGGTAAAAAATATCCGATTTTTTTTGGATAAAAAATATTCGATTTTTTTTCGATAAAAAATTTTTCATTTTTTTTGATAAAAAGTTTCTGATTTTTTTTCGATAAAAAAATCTTAAAATTAACAAAATATTGGGGCTTATGGGCCCTTAGAGCCCCTCCCTTAGGTCCCATGAAATAATTGACCGAAATTATGAGACCCCTTAAAATATTTTTTTAATAGGGGGCCTAATAATAAAAGAAAAAAAAAAAGGGAGCCTTGTAGTTTGAGGACTTTTTTGACAGCTCTACCTAGAGCTGTCAATTTCTTAAGCCCCCTATATATTAGCCCCAGCCCACATATTGAAAGGGCCAAAGAATCTTATAAAAATCCCAATGTAAACAAGCCCCTAAAATTACATGGGCCTTGAGGACCCCTAGGGCCACTTAAAAAATGATTTATTTTTTTGAAATAAAAAATATATCAATTTTTTTTACATTTTTTTTCCGATTTTTTTTCAACTTTTTTTGCAACTTTTTTTTTCGATTTTTTTTAACTTTTTTTTTCGATCTTTTTTGCAACTTCTTTTTTCAATTTTTTTTAACTTTTTTTTTCAATTTTTTTCTTCTAATTTTTATGTTAAAAATAATATATTTTAGTGTGTAAAAGAGAAATCATACTAAATCACATGGTTTTTATTCTTCTATGTGCTACTACAAAGACTGTATTTAACCCATGTCATTCTATACATTGAAATGTTTTTTCATACTAAATCACATTTTTTTCTCTCACTTTTAACTTAGTTTTTTCCATTAAATTTGTAGTGTGCTTATATTTAACTTTTTATTGTTATTATTTCGTATTGGAATTACGACCTCCCAAAGTGGTTTTCATTTTTTTTTCTTCTTTGTTTTAGAGTTAATTAATAATACATTAATTAAATAATAATTAATAATAATAATAATTGTATTAAAAATACATTAATAAATAATTAAACTAATTAATAATTATATATAATTAATAAATAATAATAATACATTAATAAATAATAATAACATATTAATAAATAATAATAACAATAATTATTATTAATTATTATTATTGTTTAATTATTATTATTTTTATTGTTATTATTAGTAAAAATTGTTATAATTAAAATTAAAATAATAAATTAATATTATATATTTCAAAGAAAATACATTAAAAATGATATTAATAATAATTATTGTTATTATTATTTGTTAATAATTAAAATAATAATAATAATAATTATTGTTATTATTATTTATTAATGTTATTATTATTTATTAATATATTATTATATTTATTAATTAATTAAATATAATTATTAATTATTATTTAATTAATGTATTATTAATTAATTCTAAAACAAAAAGAAAAAAAAATGAAAAATCCTTTTGGGATGTCGCATCCCCAGTCAACGACCTCCTAGGTGAAAAATCAAAATCATTTAACAGGTAACACTCCCAAGAAACGATACCCTACTATGCCTAAAAAGTAAAGCATTTTGATATACAGTTTTAAAAGTAGGATATTTTAATTAAAAAAAAAATATTATAGTAAAAAATCTACACATATGTCATCCTTTGTCACTTAGTCAAATTATTGAGGCCTAAATATGATGAGATGTATTATTTGTCTTGTAGTGAGTAGTGAGGGACCGGAACGAGTAGAGTTTTAGTAGGGTCCTGTAGTTATATTTTCATATTAGCAATTTAAAAAAATGTTTTTATCCATGTATATATATATATTTTGATATTAATTTTAATATTTGTATCTAGTATCTATGTTTTAATTAAAATAAAATACTAAATAAATAATATTTTTATAATTAAATTTATAAATTATTAAAATATCTTAAATCCAATTATAAAGTATTATAAATTAAAATATTTTTTAATTCAAAACTATTTTAAATAAACACACGTTATAGTTTAAACAATAATACTTTATGAAGTTGTAAGTCATACGACATAATTATTCAAGATCAGTAAAAAAAATTGATATAAAGTTGTAAGTATAATTATAAAGTCATAATTATTTATCTATTTATCAAAATCAAATTTTTAAAAAATTTAGAGTCGTTTATTTTTTTATTATAAATATTGTAGTAGTTTAATGATATTAATATATATTAAAAAATAAAAAATAACAATTAATTAAATTAAACATTAATATAATAAATAATATATTTATATAAATATGAGTGTGAGGTAGAATAAGTACCACATTATCCATTTATTTTTGTAATTATTATTCAACTATATATCTTATATCTATTATAAGCATTTTTACCTGCAGATATACACTGAATATGAATCTAATAGAGTCAAAATTATTTAGGTCCAAACATGATATGATTGAGATAGCAATTTATGATCAAGAAAATAAAAAAAAGTAAATAAAAAACAAACCAACGGGGCGAACCAAATATGGAACACTATATGTCCTTGGGTTATGCTAAATTGGATCAGGATTAATTGTTGTTAATAAAACACCAAGGTACTCGGTTACACTATTTTAGCCAATTCAAATAGAATATACTATTGGTATATTTATAATTTTTTTCACTTTATATTTCAAACCTCTATTCAAATTCTTTTGAAATAAATAATTTATTTTAGAAAATAAAGTAAATGATTTTAATAAATTAATCATAAATTAAAGATAAGTACATTATAATTAATAATAACTTTATTAAAATTAAAATTTTTGATTTTTTCATTTTAATGGAATATAAATATTAATAAATGAATTCATATTAATTTTTCCTTGAAACCTCTTTCCTTCTTATAACTAGTTCATTAACTCACAGAGTTACTTAACACAAAGACGTCCTCCCTATCTGAGTGACAAAGAAGTGTTAAACAAAAAACAGAAGATAAGGTCGTCTCGCTAATAATCAAATCGCCGAACTTGTTACTCCTTTCTGGATCACCGTCGTGAACCACTTGGTTTTCGCAATATTAATTCTGCCGGAAAACTGTCTGAAACCATCTGCAACTCCTCTGCAATAAATGGCCGGCGATTCTGAAACCCCGCTGCTGTTGGAGACTGTAGATGGTGCCGTCGACTTCAAGGGACGCCCAGTCCTACGATCTACCTCTGGTGGTTGGAAAGCTGCTGCCTTCATTATAAGTAATGTTCATCCATTGACTTATTCATTTCTAATTTGATTCTGTGACCATGCAAGATTTGCTCCTGATTTTATATGGTTTTATTTATTCATTCTTTAAACTAAAACTAGGTGTGGAAGTGGCAGAGAGGTTTTCTTATTATGGAATCAATTCAAACCTCATAAATTATTTGACTGGTCCACTTGGTCAATCGACGGCAACGGCAGCGGAGAATGTCAACATCTGGTCTGGAACGGCGTCGTTGCTCCCTCTGCTCGGTGCTTTTCTTGCTGATTCTTTTCTTGGCCGTTACCGCACCATCTTAATTGCCTCCGTTATTTATATTCTGGTTTGTATTCCAAATTCTAAATACATTTTTTTAGTTTATAATGAATAAGATAGTGAAGTAGCATCTTAAAAATGTTATAAGTTTGGTGAGTAAATGGTTGTTAACAAACAACTTTTGCAGGCATTGAGTCTACTGACTTTGTCGGCTACACTACCTTCCGACGGTGAAAGTCATGCAACATTGTTCTTCTTTTCTTTATATCTTGTTGCATTTGCACAAGGTGGACATAAGCCTTGTGTTCAGGCATTTGGAGCTGATCAATTTGATATCAACCACCCGCAGGAACGCAAGTCTAGAAGTTCTTTTTTTAATTGGTGGTATTTTACCTTTACTGCAGGTCTCCTTGTCACAGTTTCCATTTTGAATTATGTTCAAGATAATATCGGTTGGTTTCTTGGTTTTGGTATTCCTTGCATTTCAATGGTAATTGCATTGTCTCTTTTCACCCTTGGAACTTGGACCTACCGCCTTAGCATCCCGCCAAGTGATCAACGACGGCCCCCTTTTTCTAGAATTGGTAGGGTGTTTATTGCAGCAATCAGTAACCGCCGAAACCAAACTACTGAACAGCAGGAACTTCATCCTTCTCAACAATTTAGGTAACTACACAACCATTCTTTGATGTTGAAAATAAGATAAGAAGATTCAATAAAATAAAGGAATAATATATAATTTCTACCATAATCGCCGGTTCATGAGACTGTCATATTGTGTATTATTATTATGTTTGTACTGGGAAAATAACTATGTCTTGCAAATTACTTTCAAATATGGCAGTTTCTTGAACAAAGCATTAATTGCATCGGACGGATCAAAGGAAAAGGGGAAAGTTTGTAGTGTTTCTGAGATTGAAGAAGCAAAGGCGGTCCTCAGGCTTGTTCCAATATGGGCGACGAGTTTAATTTTTGCCATTGTGTTTTCTCAGTCAACTACCTTCTTTACCAAACAAGGTGTTACATTGGACAGGAAAATTTTGCCTTCTTTTAATGTACCACCTGCTTCTCTTCAATCCTTTATCAGTCTCTCTATTGTTCTATTTATTCCTGTATATGACCGTATTATTGTTCCTATAGCACGAGCCATTACTGGTAAACCCTCTGGCATCACAATGCTACAGAGAATTGGAGCTGGAATGTTTTTTTCTGTGATTTCTATGGTAGTTGCATCTTTTGTCGAGATGAAAAGACTCAAAGTGGCTCGTGACCACGGATTAATTGATATGCCAAATGTGACAATACCTATGAGTATCTGGTGGTTGATTCCTCAATATGTCTTGTTTGGAGTATCTGACGTCTTTACAATGATAGGTCTGCAAGAATTTTTCTATGATCAGGTCCCGGATGAATTGAGAAGTATCGGTCTTGCCCTCTATTTAAGTATTTTTGGGGTTGGGAGCTTTCTGAGTAGCTTTCTCATCTCTGCTATTCAAAAAGGAACAAGTAAAGATGGCTGTGATGGCTGGTTTGCAAGTAATCTTAATCGCGCACATCTCGATTATTTCTATGCTCTTCTGGCTGTTCTTAGTGCGGTGGAATTATTTGCTTTCTGGTTTTTTTCAAAATCTTATGTTTATAAGAGAACAAGCACATAGAGAAAGCAACTGGAAAATATGGAGAAACTTATTAGTTGGGAAATCATTTCAAATCTTTCTTGGAATACTCTATTGGTAAAATTCACTGACTAGACATTGCACCTGTTGATTTATATTGCTCAGTTTAACCTTGTAATATGATAGTTTTAAACTTGTTAATTCTTGTTTTAGAGTAATACACTTATCATAAGGAGTTCAGAAATTGCTTTAGCAGATCTATACATGTTGATTCTTCCTTTAGATTTGATACTATTTGTGGTTTTGACATTGATATATGTACTATTATTTTTATATTTCATGTCTGCACTTTATTGAAACCAGTTGATTTCTCTGTTAAACCTAAACTCAATTTAAGGATTTGGGGTTTTAGGAGTTATTGATCCAAGTAATATATGAGTTATGTTTTATTTATTGTTATCAATTTGAGATTGATGGTTGATTGCATCTTTTTTCAGATTTTGGTAATCAAATAATGGCTCAAAGTTAGAAAAGTTGAAGATGATTAGTATCAGTTCTGTTTTGGGGTTCTATAGAATAAACAATGTGTATTATGTAATATATATCACAATGTATATTGTATATTGTATATTGTATATTAGTATCAGTTCTGTTTTGGTTGAAGTAATATAAGTTATGTTTTCTTAATTTCTTTGCTTGTGTGCAAAATATATACCAGAAGATACATATCTATGAACCTAGTTTTTATTTTCTTGTTGCCCTATTTATCTTCCCTGTGCCTCTTTAATATTAGTTTTGGTAAGAATTGACATGGAAATACTATAGATTGTCTTGTTAATGGCAGATGAAATGTGTTAGCTTGCTGAAATGGTACTATTTTAAGAGAATGGTATTATATTTACAGATAGATATAGAGTTGTGATCAAATGGAGGGTTTTTCATCACTTCCTAACTAACCAATATCTCATCATAACATGTTTCCTGAAAGGGTCATCCTTTAGATTTTGGTTGGCGTATGCAAGTGATAGTTTAATGCTATATTTTTTTTATTAGTCATATGTATAAAAAAATATGTGAAATGAGAGGACTTTTATATAAGAATACGAGAGAAGTAATTCTTAGTCATTAATCAAATCATAAATATTTAAGATGAACACAAAAATCACGTGACTTTTTTAAGTGGTAATGTAACACTTTCAATCATGTGTTATCATGTATGGCTGTATGGTCAATGATTACCCCTCTCATATTAAAACTTCTCTCACTTGATACATCCATATATGTATATATAAGTGTCCACTTAGAGATTTTTTATTAAAAGTAAGTAACAAATTAGTGTCTTGCTTATATAATGAATAAGTGTTTTTTTTGTTAGGGCTTATTTTTTAAAATGTTTGAAATTTGGATTGGAACTTTTTAGTGGATGAAAAAAGGCTAAATGTTATCCTATAACCTAATAAAATACTCCATGTGGTCTTTTTTATAAGGGACAATTGAGTAAACAAAAGTTAGAATTCGATGGAATGATTTTTTATTTAAAATTATTTTAATATGACTATAGTTTTGGCTTAATTGCAATTTTAATCCTCTTATTTTTAATGATTCACGAAATTAGTCATCTATTTTAAAAGTCGACAGTTTTGATCATTCATCAGTTTTTTTAACAAAAAATTGATGACATAAGATGTTTTAAACAACGTGACATATAGTACAATGTATAGTGATTAACATCCTAAAATTGAAATAAAATATCGTGAAAACTTAGATTTTAACTTCACAAATTTTTCATATTTTTAATTTAATAAATCACATATGAATAACTAATATATCTATATAGTTGTATTATATTAAGTCATTAAAAATATGTCAAATCATTATTTTTTAGTTAAAAAATATGAGAAAGTAACTAGGGGTGAGAATATGTTAGGTCGTCCATTAGGGGCCTATGACCTGACCTATTTATAGTCTGGTTTGACCTGTCCTGTTTAATAAAAAACTAAACTCGTACTTTTTTTTAAAGTATATTAATTTAAATAGATCAAATTCAAACTTACAAAGAAAAACCTATTAGACCGACCTATATGTCTCTTTTCTAATTACGAGTTCATTTTATTTATTTATTTATTTTGGAAGGTTTTATTAGTTATAATTTTATTAGATTTAGATATATATAAATATATAATTTAACCTATTTAAAAAATATAAAATATATTATTTAAATGGTTTAATGTGAAATAGATCGGTAGATCAAACTTTTTAAGAAGGTCATATCAGACCCAAATAAAAAGCATAAGCCGTAGCTCATTTTTGGTGCTCCTTGGAGCCTTGTTCAGCTGCACTTCTCGAAACAATTTGAGAGTTTTGAAGAGTTTAACTTTGACAACAAGAGTATCGTTGGGAGGAGGAGATGTGAGTGTACTCGATAGAAGAAGATCTTTCAAAAGAATATACCAAGATTATATATATAGAAAATTATATTAGAAAAATAGCAATAATGATATGCAACGATCATGAAGTAGTTAGTATTAGATACAAAATATTCAAACCAAATAAAATATGTTCGAGTGGAAAAACTTATCTGAAAAGAAAATGCATCATTGAGAAAGAAGAAAACAATTTATAAATATTTGTTTTGACAATTTGACTAATTTTTTAAAATAAATAAATACAATTAGTTATTGTATTAAATTTTTAATTAGTTCTTACGTTTTCCATTTTTTCCATAATTTTTATCATTTTTAAATAGAATTAATGTAGAACATTTAGTGTAAATTGGTCATCTTAATAATAATTTTAATATTAATAGCTTTATTTTATATCATAATAATTTACATTTAATAAAAAATTTATAACGGGTAATAAATATTTAGAGAAGATGATGGAGAAATAATATGTTATTGGACTTTTACATGATAGATATATTATTGAGTTTTTTATATTTCTAGATTAAGGATAGTCAGTCTTTAATATTTTACTTTATATTTTCTTTGTAATTTCATTGAATTCAATAACTCTTGTATTCTATTGGAACCTAACAATCTTTTGTTCTTTCTTTTTTGTGTGATTTAACATTGTATGTTGAGAATGTGTTTGGTTTGATTTTAAATGATTAATTCTATTGATCCTGGTTTGGTTCTCTTGGTTGAATCTTTGATTCTCTGTACTCGTTTCAGTTTCGGAATTCGATTAGGAAGTGTTGAAATTTTGATTTGGTGAGAGCATAGATTGGTGTGTCTAAGTTGCTGCCCACAATTTTTTCTTTGAATGATATTAGCATTCATTGTTTATGTTAAAGTTGAATTCCAACCATTCAGTATTGATATCGGTTGGAGCTTTGAGTTATTTACTATAGTTATTGTCACTTCTTTTGGGGAAGTAATTTGAAGTTTAGAAGCGTAAATTAGAGGTAAGCAGATTTGGTTTGGTTTCACTCTCTTGGATGGTTCTCTCTCAGTTCCTTTGATTGATTGTTTGATATGGTTGTCTGATCCTCTTTCCATTGGTTCTTTTGTTTGGTTGACCATTAGTTTGATTTTGATTTATGTTTGATTTGATTTTGATTTTGATTTTGGTTTTGGTTTGGTTTTTCTCTTTGACTCTACCAGTTTTTTGGTTGTTCCTTAAGGTTGATTTTGATATTGGTTAGTTTGATTTGGTTTCAGTTTTACTTTGAGGGTTTACTCTAATATTAAACAAATATATTTAAGATTGAGTTTTTATATGATTGACAAACTTTCAATACATCTTGAGTTTGAAAGAAAATATTAAATAATATGTTATTGAAATTTTAAATCTTAGATAAGATATAACTGAGTTTTTTATATTTTAGTCAGTCTTTTCATATTTTACTATAGACTTAATTACAATTTTAGCTCATATATTTTTATCGATTCACGATAATTGCAATTTTAATTCATATATTTTTATTAATTCACGAAATTGATTCTCTTATTTTAAAAGTCGTCAGTTATTATCTCTTTATCATATTTTTTAACTAAAAAAATGATAACATAAGATGTTTTAATTAATGTGATATACGATAGAATGACATATAATAATTAATACCTATGAAATTGGAATAAACCGTCGTAAAAAATTTTGATTTTAATTTAAGAAATTTTTCATATTTTTAATTTAATTAGTAACATAAAAATAATTAATACATCTAGATAGTTCTATATTATAAAATTATATGCTACGTCATTAAAAATATATCAAATCGTCGTTTTCTAATTTAAAAATATAAAAAAGAAATCAAAATGATCGACTTTTAAAATAAAATAATCAATTTCATAAATTAATAATAAATTGATAACCAAAACTGCTACTAAACTTTTTCCTATAAACCTTTCCTATATATATTCTCTCTAAAACTCTTTTATTACAATAACTTTTAGTATTCTATTGGTTCCATTCTTTTGTTCCTTCTTTTTTGTGTGATTAATTCTTTATATTGTTAACACACGCCGCATGTAAAATGAAGACGTGAATAGTGTGGATTAGTTTAAAGTCATTGTCAATTGTATAGATTATTATAGATAGATATAATTATAGGTTACATATAGATTTATTTGTAAAACAAAAGTTGATTCAGATAGTTGCTTTTGGAAGTAAAAAAAATCAAGACAGTTGTTTTGGTGGAAAAAGTTTATCCATGAATGTACAAATTAATTTTTTTTTTAATATCAGTATTAATTAATTTTATTGATTTTATAAAATTTAACCTTGTAAATAAAATTCATAAAAATTATAATTAATAAAAGTGATAGTGTTCCCTATATCTGACTCTATATGATGTTATTTCCTTTGATTCTATAGTACATACATGTTCTTAAGATTGTTTTGCATTGAGTAATAGGCAATTTTTATTTATATACATCCTTACATTTTATTGGTTCACTTACTCTTTTACTCTTGTCTCTTTTCATTAATGAGTTTAAAATAATTCATGGATTAACAACATAGTTAATATAAAAATTTAAAAATATATATAAAGAAACAATTTTGAAGAAAATTAATAGAAATCGAGTAAATTTTTTATAACCTTATTATTGATATAATGTATTAGCCGTCATCGATAAATGACTAATCTATTACTTGAGTTAATGTAAATGGTGAAATTGAGAGAGTATTACTTGAGATAATAATGTAAAGTATTTCAGTCTCTCACATAATGGATTATATGTTATAGTCTGATAACATAGTTCTATCTTTCTGTAATACCTTATTAGATAAATAACAAACATAATGTCAACATATTGTAAACTTTTAACTACAATGATAACTTAGTCCTATCTTTCTCCTTACTTTTTAAAATAAAAAATAAAGATAATGTCAACATAGTTACATAGTGTAATATTTTAACAACAATCATCGAATTTTTCCATAAGTACTATGTTTTTAAATGGTTTAGTCAAATAGGACTGCTTCAAGCTGGCCCACTCCCACTTTCAATGGGGAATTGGATTTCCTGTAATTACAACATGATGTTGTAAACGATCTTAGTCGTCCGATTTTAATCAACGGTCAAAATCGTTGAATCTAAAGACACAATTTTTTATCTAAATCATCTGATTTCAAATTAACAGTTGACATTAAAAACTACATGTAATTAGTGAATTTATTATTGCAGGGAATGCAGGTCGCTCTCAATGAAACAATAGTTGACATTTTGCATACTCATCTCATTACACAAAGTCAAGACTAAGATAGAGATTTTGAGTATGAGCAACATATGGAGTTTTGACATTTTCTATTACCTATAATCTTGAAATCATAACATACTTTTGAAACCATCATGATTCTTGTTGCCACCAAGAGCCAGGTAAATGATTCATCTCTCTAGTTTCTAATTTTTAATACAAAAACATATGCAAGCTTCTCTTGTTTCAAATTATTCTTGATGAATTTTTATGCTTTCTCATCTTGGTTCCACGTATCATCTTATTATTTAATTATAGAAAAAGTTTTTGCCTTTATGCTAAATTCTGTATTATTGATGTGAGAATCCAAATGGGTAGTCTTTAGTTTGATCAATTAAGCTTCTTTGAAAATCTCTTTACCTCTCAACATCTAAATTATATTTATTTATTTATTTATTCATAATTTTATATATTCCTTGATCAGGACTACTCACATGAATTTTTGTGCTTATCTGAGTATTTTGTTATATCCTCTAGGTATATGCTTCTTTGCATATATTCTATAACTAGTCATTATCGGTTTTAAATAAAGTTTTGTAACTACGATTTGAGATGCCACATATATATTTTTTTCTATAGTTAAAACTGTAATGCGACTATAATTGAGTCTCATGGACCGTATTTAACTATGATTCTCCAAATATGAACGATTGCGACGCGGCCAGAATTGTTTCTGTGATAGTTAAGAATTTTACATTTGAGGAAATAAAATCTGAAAGTATTTATAAGTGTTGAGTAGTTTTCACCTTAAAAGCCGGTTTTGTGGAGTTGTGTTAGGCCGAAACCAAATTCTAATATCGTATAAGAGTCAAATTCAAGATACATTATGTCACTTGCTATTAGGTCACTGTTATGGGGTCACTCGGGCATGTCGTCTAGATATCTAGTCTTGAGCGTAAGGAGGTGTGTTAAGAGTTCCACATTAGGTGATATAAAACTTAAATGAAGTGTTGATAAATGGTGAATAGTCCTCACTCTATAAGTCGGTTTTGTGAAATTATGTTAGGCCCAACCCATTATACGACTACGAGCGACTTCTATTTAACACCTTGGTCATTGTATTTGTTTGACATAAAATCATATATATTTGATATATGATTTGCCAAATATATATGATTTGCTATTTGTTTGGTCTATTTTCATTTGATTTAGTGAATTTAAAATTTCAGATGGATGTTGCATATATATTGAAAGTTTGAAGCTAAGTTGAATCAATTCAAGGCAAAGAAACAAAACATGGATGATGGAAATTCTGATGAGTGTTCTTCAAAACTTTCAGATAATGTTGTATTTCCAAATCAAGAATCATGTAGCAATTTTCCAGCTTCAAAAATATGTACACACACTCACACATGTAATACTTTAGATGCTATTCACACACACACATGTTATCACACACACACTCAACTATTTGACACACATTCAATGCCGAAAAGGGCTTCTGGCAATAAAGAAGCTGTTAAAAAGTATAGAGAAAAGAAGAAAGCAGAAACAGCATATTTGGAAGAAGAAGTTAAGAAGTTGCGTTTGGTTAATCAACAATTGGTTAGGAAACTACAAGGAAAACAACTACTTGAAGCAGAGTTGTTAAGGTTAAGGAAGATTTTGGCTCAAGTTAAGGGAAAAATTGACAGTGAAAAATTGCCTAGTTTACATCCACATGAATAATTGATAATTTCATGTCATCTACATCTCAAGATGAATAATTGGAAACACAAGTTATGTGAAATTGGATTTTCTGCAGTTGATATTTTGCTGCACTCACAGTTTGGAGACATTAGTGGCGTTTGATTTTGATCGGACGGTTCAAATGTAGACTTTAATTTTTTATTTTGAAATTTTAAAATACCAACCTTTCATCTGGATCGTCTGATCTTGTTCAAAGGACTACTGATGTTCGACTGCGTGAAAACTCGAATGCAGCCAAGCCTGGTTCCAAGTATGTTATGTGAGTTACTCATTAGTTGCTATCTATATGATTACATTTGTGGTGCTGAGTTGAGATTGGATTAGGTACATATAGTGGGATGTGATTAGGTACATATATTTAAAGTTTAAATATGTTTATGTTAGTGTATATATACCATTTTTTCTTTTAGTTCCTCTAATTTTGTGTTTCTTTTTAGTGCTTGCAAATGTATTAGTTTTTGTTTTTTATCTTTGTTATTTTTGTCTCTTCAACATTTATTTAAGTTTAAAGAGATTCCGGTAATATAAAGAAGATTTAAATATAATTTTGATATTTTATTTTTTTATTTGATATTCGTTTTGATCATTTATTTTTATTTTGATTTTTTTACTTTTTTATCTTTTATAAGTGGTGTATTTTAGTCATTGGCACAATCACAACAAAAATTATATGAACATTCGATTATTAAAATCCATTTTAATAATTGTCAATGTGTATTTGATATAATATTCTTTCAAAAAAAAAAAAATTCATTTAACTCAATAATTGACTTGCACTTATAAATATTAGGGATGACAATTAGAACCAGACCCAGTGGGTACCCGCAAAAAAAACCCACAATGGGTAGAGTAAAAACCCGCATAATGGGTATGGGTACGGGGACGGGTAATTACCCGCAAAATTAAACGGGTATGGGTACGGGTACTATAGTACCCACCCCGCACCCGCACCCGTATTTATATAAATATATTATTTATTTATTTATTATATTAATATTTAGTTTAATTAATTGTTTTCCTTTATGTTTTAATATCTATTAATATCATTTGACCATTACAATATTTATAATTAAATCGATAAACGTTTGCAAACTTTTTAAGAATTTGATTACGATGAATAGTTAAATAATTGTGACTTTATAACTAAGAATTATATCTTATTAATTGTGTCTTTATAATTATACTTGTAACTTATAAATTGTTTTTAATTAATTGTGTCTTTATAATTATACTTGTAACTTATAAATTGTTTTTACTGATTTCAAATAATATTGTTGTAAGACTTGCAACTTCATAAAATATTATTATGGATATTTGAATGTGTATTGTAACAAGTGTTCACTTGAAATGTTTTGAGTTAGAAAATATTTTGGTTTATAATATTTTATAATTTAATTTATGATATTTGGATAATTTTTAAATGAGTAAATGCCACATATAGTCCCTTAACTTAATTTCAGTTAACGTTTTAGTCTTTTATCTTCTTTTTTTCCCTGATTTGGTCCTTTATTTTAATTTTAAGTGACAATTTGATCTTTTATGTTTTAAAATGTCAACAATTTTATCCTTATATTTTGCAAAATTTCAAAAAATTCATCAAAAATTTCAAACAAAACACATAAAATTAATTATCATCCTCAATATAATGCAATTTTATCAAATTTATAACTTAAATATTTAAATAAACTCATATTTTTATCTCTAACAAAATCAAATAAAAAAATGGCACATATGAGTTTATTTGAAGATTTGAGTTACAAATTTGATAAAGTTTATTTTATATTAAAGAATATAACTAAATTTATGAGTTTTGTTTGAAAATTTTAATGAATGTTTGCATTTTTGTAAAAAAAAAAAGATAACATTGTTAACATTTTAAAACATAAAAGATTAAATTGTCACTTAAAATTAAAATAAAGGATTAAATTGGGAAAAAAAAATAAAGGACTAAAATTTAATCACAAAATAATATTTATTTATCAATTTATTTTAGTTAAAGTGTGGGTAATGGGTATGAGTACGGGCACTTAGGTACCCAGAGGGTAAGGGTATGGGTATTAAAGTTGATACCCAAGAGGATACGGGCACAGGTATAGATATTTTTTTAAATTGCGGGTATGGTTACGGGTACTATAGTACCCTACCCATACCCTACCCATTGTCATCCCTAATAAATATTATCCCATAACTTTATTAAGATTGCATATTTCACTTTACAAATGATTTAATATTTGATATTAATAGTTCATAACAATAATAATACAGATTCTTTAAAAGAGTTACGATGAAAATAACTAAAATATACCATTTATAAAATATAAAATATCAAAATAAATAAATAAAAAGATAAATAATCAAAATATATATTAGGTAAAAAATATAAAATCAAAATTATATTTAAATCTATAAAGAATGTTTGGTTTTAATTTCTTCAATATGAACTACGCAATGATTAAGATGAATATGGTACAGATGTCACAGGTATCAATAACAATATGAGCAAATTGTATATGAATTAAAACCAAACAAGAGTGACCAAAAATAAAAAAGAGTTCTATTTGTAATGATTGAAAACAAAATAAAAATTACGGTGATTAAAAACTTATTATAAAAGGCATGTCACTATGTCAGATAGCTCATGCATAACCTTACCTAATGAACCTTGATTTCTATAATGTATAGGTTTTTTCATAATTTTTATGATGTTTAACTATTGACATGAATTAGAAGCATGTCAAAGTACACATACATCATAGTTTGATTGGCTATGCAAGATATAGTTAGTTCTAAAATTAGTTGTTACTAGTTGTCTAAATATCTATAGATAGGCTTGATGTAATCAATAGTATTCAATTTTTACTGATTTCAATATTAATTCATTTTATAATTTGTGTATGTTTTCTCTCTTAATGACCTCTATCAATTTTTGTAACAATTAGAGAAGGAGCATTCTAGATTTTCACCTTTGGGATTAGCAAATTCTTAATCTCCTCCTACTTATTATCACAAGGAAGCACAAATACCTTGCGGTCACTAGCAAACCTATGTCCATGTTAAACACTTCATATGTCTTGTTTTGTTTTACATTTTTTTACTTTTATTTATTAAATTTTAATTTACTAATACATATGGATCATTTAAATTTAATTGTATCTATTTAAACTCGTATGCTCACTTTTTGAGAAAATATATAGTTTGACATGGTATTTGAAGTGAAAGAATTAAGGAATAAAGTGATAAGATGGTTTCGAGTTTAATTTTCAACTATATTATAATATTAATAAATTAAGATATCATTTAATTAATATAATATATTAAAACAAACTTACAAATTATTATCTTGACACATCACATTTTTATATATCATGCAACACTAACTATGACACATCATACAACATAATAGATTAATACAAATTCTCAAATTATTATATTGACGCATCATATCCTTATATGTAATATAACATAAATTTTGCCAGATTATTATTCAATAGTATGACGTGAGACCTCCAAAATTCATTCATTTTTTGTTTCTCATTTTACTAACTCTTTTTCTATATCTCTATAATTAAAAAATCAACAATAAAAAAATATAACCTCCATTATAAATTTGATTTAACTGTGAGTTACTTTTTTTTTTAATTCATTGCCTATATATATATCTCAATATTTTAATTACATTTTAATAA
>JBBPBT010000487.1:499905-510036 GCA_037974875.1 Cicer bijugum
TTTTTTAAAGTGAAAATCACTCATTTTATTATAAACTTTTCAATTTTTCAATTTCATTTATTCTTTTCATATACAATCAGCTTTTCTTATAAATTAAAAACTTACAAATATTAAAAAAAAAATTCAATCAAATTAATACATTTAAACTTTTTAATTAAAAATTACATTTGCACAAGCGCGATTCATATTCTAGTTAACAATTAAAATAGCGTTTCAAAAAAAATATGCTCATCACTTTTATAATATCAGCCATGTTTTGTTTTTAGTTTTAAAAAATTTGTCCTACCTCGATGTCAATGTTGTATTGCACACATGTTTTGTATAATCTATTATATGCTTCTCAATTGCAAACAAAAGTCTGAGGACAAATGGTTATAGTTGAGGCGTTAACTTGTTTATCATAAATTCAATGGGGGATAATTTTCACCCCAACTTAGGAAAAACATCACATGTTTTAGGAATTGGACTTTTAAACTGTATAAATTATTTGTGTTGGGAAAATCAGGGATAATTAGTAATACTTATCTTAATAATGCACTTCTCTCAAATTGAGAAAATAAAAACCACGGGATCTAGTCTAGTAAAATCTTCCACTCTAATAATTAATGGGTACACCAAGAGTCTTCCTATTAACAATAGGAATATCAATCAACAATAACAACTGTATAACAACCTTATAACAACCTTCCACTAAAGTGGGTATGCCAAAGTAACTCTCAGAGAAGATAAAACTACTCAAATTATATATTAAAGTAACAAACTCAGTGGCAGGAATAACATACTAAATTTGTAAATCAAAGGTAGAAATAACATACTAAATTTGTAGATCAAACGGAGCAAGTTTGCTACACACTTGTTACCACCAATGGAACCAAACCCTTATTTTTCTTCTCTGCCAACCGTTTTTCTTCCGTTGACTTTCTGTTTTTCTGTGTATATGTTCTTAGGGATTTCTAAATCTCTTTTATTACCTTCAAGTGGACCAAACCCACTAAAACCTTTTTTTTTCTTTTTCTTTTTATTTCAATAATAATAATATTAATAAAATTGGTGGGTTCCACTTGGGGAGTGAGCCCACCCAACAAATCTCCCCCTCACGACTCAAGTGGGAAGGTACTGCTCAACCATGCCAACTTCCTTTCTGCAACATATCATCTTCGACACAGACAATGTCTTTGTCATCATATCTGAACCATTCTCATCAGTATGAATCTTCTCAATTAAAAATGACTTCATTTCTAGTGCATCTCGTACCCAATGATTCCGCACTTCAATATGCTTCGACTTTGCATGAAAAGTCGGATTCTTGCTGAGATGAATCACACTCTGACTGTCATAGAATAACACAAACTTGTCTTGCTTGAGGCCTAACTCATGTAGGAATTTCTTCATCCACAAGAGTTCTTTGGAAGCTTCAGTTGCTGCAATGTACTCAACTTCAGTAGTAGATAAAGCAACACACTTTTGTAGTCTTGATTGCCAAGACACAGCTCCCCCTGCAAAAGTCATCATATAACCAGAAGTAGATTTTCTAGAATCAAGATCACCTGCCATATCTGCATCTGTGTAGCCATCCAACACAAGTTCACCACCTCCATAGCATAAACACACTTTGGAATTGCCCCTAAAGTATTTGAGAATCCACTTCATTGCTTGCCAATGATCTTTATCAAGATTAGAGAGAAACTGACTAACAACTCCAACTACATGAGCAATATCTGGCCTTGTGCATACCATAACATACATCAAACTACCAACTGCGGATGCATAAGGAACCTTCTTCATCTCTTCTTTGTCTTTCTCACTTGTAGGACATTTATCAGAATTCAATTTAAAATGAGTAGCAAGTGGAGTACTAACAGGTTTGCAATTGCTCATGTTAAACCTCTCTAACACCTTCTCAATATAATTATGTTGAGACAACCATAATTTATTATTCTTCCTATCACGAGTAATTCTCATGCCCAAAATTTTCTTTGCAGGACCCAAGTCTTTCATTGCAAAGGACTTGTTCAAATCTTTCTTTAAAGACTGAATCTTCTTAGTATCATGACCAACAATCAACATGTCATCCATATATAACAAGAGAATAATATAATCACCATTAGACAATTTTTTGATAAACACACAATGGTCAAAAGTAGTTTTACCATACCCATGTTTCTCCATGAAAGAATCAAATTTCTTGTACCATTGTCGAGGTGCTTGCTTGAGCCTATACAAGCTTTTCTTCAATTTACACACAAGTTGCTCTTTACCTTTGACTTCAAAACCCTCTGGTTGCTCCATATAGATCTTTTCCTCCAAATCACCATGAAGGAATGCAGTTTTCACATCAAGTTGTTCAACTTCTAGGTTCAAACTAGCTGCTAACCCAAGCACAACTCGGATAGAGGACATCTTCACCACAGGTGAAAAAATTTCATCAAAGTCAATACCTTTTCTCTGATTAAAACCTTTCACAACCAATCTTGCTTTGTATCTTGGTTGAGAATTATTCTCTTCTGTCTTTATCTTGTATACCCATTTGTTCTTGAGTGCTTTTCTACCATTAAGCAACTTTACCAAATCAAATGTGTGATTCTCATGTAAGGAATTCATCTCTTCTTGCATGGCCTTCAACCACTTTTCTTTATCAGCATTTGTAATAGCTTCTTGATAGTGCTCTGGCTCTCCACTATCAGTGATCATCACATACTCGTGTGGATGATATCTTTGAGAAGGTTGATGTTCTCTAGTAGATCTTCTCAAATCAAACTCGACTGGTGCCTCAATTGGAACCTACTCATCATGGTGATGCACATGATCATCAGTTACATTCTCATCATCTACCTGTATATCTCCCCCATCAACAAGAGTTTCCATAGGAGGCTTAGGCACAACATCAATGTAACTTTTGAGATTTGGTTTCTGTTTTTCAGCTTTATCAAAATCTTCAACAGTCTGGTTTTCAAGAAATATCACATCTCGACTTCTAATAATTTTCTTGTCAACCGGATCCCACAATCTATAATCAAATTCTTCATCACCATAATCGACGAATATACACTGTTTGGATTTACTATCAAGCTTAGACCTCTCATCTCTTGGAACGTGATAAAAACATCTACAACCAAAAACTCTTAAATGACGGTAAGAGACATCTTTCCCTGTCCACACTTTATTTGGAACATCACCATCAAGTGAAATAGAAGGAGAAAGATTGATCAAATCCACTGCAATTTTCATTGCTTCACCCCAAAAGGATTTCGATAATTTTGCTTGAGAGAGCATACATTTGATTCTTTCATTAATCGTATGATTCATTCTCTCTGCAACACCATTATGTTGAGGTGTCTTTGGAACTGTTTTCTCAAACCTGATTCCATGTTCTCTACAATACTCTTCACAAGGACCTCTGCATTCACCACCATTATCTGATCAAACACATTTCCATTTTCTTCCTTTTTCTCTTTGAACACTGCATGAAAGTGCTTGAAGACTCCAAATACTTGGTCTTTAGATTTCGAAGGAAATGCCCACACTTTTCTAGAGTGGTCGTCAATAAAAGTAACAAAATATGATGCACCACCAAGAGATTTACTATCCATCATACAAACATCAGTATGAAGTAAATCAAGAGTATTTTGCCTCCTATGAGGACCAGTGTTATGAAAAGATACTCTATGTTGTTTTCCATCAAAACAATGAGTGCAAGTTTTTAGAGACATACCTTTCACAGGAAGAAAATTTTTCTTTGCAAGTATGTTGAGTCCTTTCTTGTAACACCCTGATTTTTAACAGCGATAGTGCATTTTTTTTTCAAAAGAAATTAAAATAAAACAGAGAAATAAATAAGGAAAATACATTTGGATAAATGTTTAAGTCATAACACAACGACACTTAAGTCAATATAATTTACAAGCAGCGGAATAATTTTGAAATATGAATCCAAAGTATTTACATGTCAAAAAGTGGTACATGGAACCCATCGAAAATAAAATGTCATGTTGACAATATTAGTATAGGTACAATCTTCCAATTTGAAATAAACACAATCCAAAAGAAAGGCATCTAGTCCCTATACGTCAACCTAATTTGATCATTCTACAAAAAACTATACATCCTGACTGATCTTCAAGTGCCCCGCAAGATCCTCCTAACATTGCTCCAGTCAGGTGTTTCCAACTACATCCCCATCCACAGGGTACGAACCGGTAGGATTGTCCTGGCTCTCATCTGAGGGCAAAGCCCAGATTTCCACAATAGTTGTAAAGGGTCACCAACCGAAATTAACAATTAACACATAATATTTAAGTTTTTAAATGCACAAAATAACCTTTCAACTTAACATGCACCTTAAAAGGGTTTTCCATATGCTAAACGTTCATATATTACTTGCCAAGTAAAAATGAAATCAAAATAAGGTTTTAATCAATCAAGTAATAAACCAACTGACCAACCAATTGATGAATCAACTGAGCAATCGATTGTCTGACTCAGAATAAAAGTTTTTACTAAGCAAATTGATTGGGAAATCGATTCCTTAAAGGTTTTTAGTGAAACCTGTATTCTGGGTTTAAATCAATCGATTGGGCAATCGATTTATTAAATAGCCGAGCACCTGTAACATGCCAAATCGATTGGCAAATCAATTTTGATAAATAGTTGAGCTACTGTGACAAGCCAAATCGATTGGCAAATCGATTTGTTCAATATCTTTTTAACATAATCGATTGGGAAATCGATTTTTCTGAAGTTTTTCTAAACTACATAAACTGAATCAATCATAGTTACACACAACACACAATTCCAAAACGTAACACTTAGCAATTACAACACAATCACCACGACATCTTGAGTCTCGAAATAGTTTTAAAATCAATCACACTTACACACAATTTCAAAACATAACACTTAGCAATTTCAACACAATCACCACGACAACTTGAGTTTTGAAATATTTTTGCAATCAATCACACTTACACACAATTTCAAAACATAACACTTAGCAATTACAATGCAATTACCACGACATCTCAAGTTCAAACACTCAAACATAATCTTGAATCAAACCCAACTCGTGTGCCAAGCACCCTAATGCAATGCGTATATGCCAAAATGTATGGACTTGGAATTCCAAACCAAAACCCTCCTCGAAGGGCCGTAAATCATAATCGTACTGCCTATCACAGGCCGAAGTAATAAATTACCGAGGTGTCACCTATCACGGGTCTGCACGATTTACTAAAAAGTGTAAATCATAAATGTACTGCCTATCACATACCAGTACTGTTTACCGAGGTGCCACCTATCACGGGTTTGCACAATTTACTAAAAAGAAACGTAAATCGTAAATGTACCACCTATCACAGGCTGAAGTACTATTTACCGAGCTGCCACCTATCACGGGTCTGCACGATTTACGAAAAAGAAACATAAATCGTAAATGTACCGCCTATCACAGGCCGAAGTACTATTTACCGAGGTGCCACCTATCACGGGTCTGCACGATTTACCAAATATGAAATGCATGAGCATACCCTGACTCTATCCACGACAATCGTTAAGTAAATGCAGATATTAAAAGATTCCCCATTTTTAATACTCATTTAACTCTAACAATTTTTCACGACAATCATTAAGTAAACGTAGATATTAAGAGATTCCCCATTCTTAATACTCATTTAACTCTAATGATTTTCACTGCAAACATTAAGTAAACAGAGATTTTAAAAGATTCCCCATTTTTAATACTCATTTGACTCTAATGATTTTCACGACAAACATTAAGTAAACATAAATATTAAAAGATTTCCCATTTTTAATACTCGTTTAACTCTAATGATTTTCAAATTTCACACAGAACATACTCAGACATATTCTCAAATTCAATTCACAATTCACACCAAATCACATCCATTCATTTTTCCACAAAATCCACACAAACACATCTCAAAATTTATAAGTATTAATTATGAACACGTCACATACGACAAACACAAGTCATAACAACCCACCACTCAAACACATCAAATTTCATTTCCTCAAAATCATACATAAATGAGTTAAATTTATTTTTCCCCAAATCAACACTTCAACCCTAACAAAATTCTTTTTCACACAACCACAGATAAGTCCCTAAATTCAAATTAAAAGTTTGGAACGAGCCCTTACCTTAACATTAGCTTTAACGTGCGATTACGGTACCGCGAGTAAATCCGGTAAAATCTCCGCTCGCGACGTCGCTTCCAAAGTTAGTTCACTTGCACCGTAGCATGGTGGTGAACAACTTTCCCTTCTATCCCTTCGCGAAACGAAGCTTAGATCTAGATGAAACGTGGAAGATTGTGTTCGACGTTTTTAAAATTCCTAACACCGTTTTTCTTCGTTTTCGAATCAACGAGGAAGTATGAAGATGAGAAATCCTTGTCTTCTCACCCACCCAGCCTTGGATTCCTTTTCGTGAAGCAAAAGAGATCAAACAAAAAGAAAAGAGGAGGATAAAAAGATGGAGGTAGCGCGATGCAGGGAGAGGAAGAAGATGTTATGTTTTCTTTTCCTTTGCTTTCTTCTGTTTTCTTTCTTTTGTTTTTCTTTCTTTTCCTTTCCTTTTCTTCTCTTTTTTTCTTTCCTTCCTTTACCCTCCAAACTAATATATATATATATATATTAATTATAACTTAACAAATATCTCAAAATATCTAGATATTTATTAAAATTACCATTTCACCCATAACCTCTCCAAACCAACTTTTGTTAAAAATATTTACTATCGTCGCAACTCAATTGACAGATACAATTTTTAGTATAGCTTCAATTGCATCTTCAATTGCATTCACTTCTTCTTTGCATAGCTTTGTAGGCATCCTATAGAGAGAAGTGGAAATTTGCTCCTTTGCAACCACTAGGGACCCTTTAGTAATTTTACATATACCACCATCACCAAAGAAAGTGTGATAACCATCAATATCCAAGGCTTTCACCGAAATCAAATTGAGACGAATATCAGGAACATGTCTAACATTCTTCAATTGAAGCTTGCAACCAATCCCAGTTTCAACCCAAACATCTCCCATACCGATAATTTTACATACTCCTTCATCTCCCATTTTTACCATGCCAAAAGCACCAGCACTATAAGATGAGAAGAAATCACGCCTAGGAGTAACATGATATGAGGCACCCGAATCAATAATCCAAGTTGAATCTTGACATGCAAGGTTTATGTAATTATCATCACAAACAATGTAGACATTATTAACAGATGCAACTGCTGTTGTATCTTTATCATTTTTCTTCTTTTTGTCTTCATCTCTTTCCCTTGATTGATCTCTCTTAAGGAACTTGGAATTTCTTTTTATGTGACCCACTTTACCACAATGATAGCATATCACTTATTTTCTAGTCGTTGACTTGCTTCTTGACTTGCTACGACTTTCAGAGTTGTCGCGTCTATGGAAGTTTCTAGATTGACTTCTTCCCCGTGACTTTGTAACTAGTGCTTTTGACTTTGAGGAAGAACCAACCAAACCACGTTCCTTTTTTTGAGTTTCTTCATTCAACATGCTCTCTTTAACTGTTGACATTTTCAACTTTCCACTTGGAGCTGAATTGGTCAATGTTACAACAAGGATTTCCCAATTATCAGGCAAGGAACTCAACAATAACAGCGCTTGCAACTCATCATCTAATTTAATTTCTATGGTTGTCAACTGATTGACTGTATTCTGAAAAATACTCATATGCTCTACCATTGAATCCCCATCTTTATATTTCATATTCACCAGCTTCCGAATTAAGAATGCTTTATTTTGCACATTCTTTCGTTCATACAACTCTTTTAATTTTTCTCACATCTTGTTAGCATCTATTTCATGTGGATATACACTAAGATCCAACCACTGCCTGATCAACGCCACTGCCTTTCTATTCATCTTCTTCCAGTCAACATCAGATTTATCTGCGGGTTTAGCAGTGTTACCCTCAATAGGATCATACAAATCTTTACTGTATAACATGTCTTCTGATAGCGTTTCAGCAAGTGTACTAAATCGTTGCAAGTAATAATAAAACGGTAGTACCGAGTGTCGAACTCAAGGATTGCGTTTTACTATTGAATTATATTTAATTACTAAAATTGAACAAAAGGTTCCCAATTTGATTGAAATAATATTTAAAATTAACAACAATAATAAAATTGATCTTTTATAATGAGAAAAATGTCAGGGATAAGTTTCACTTCGAATCCAACCTTGGTGTCTAATTTGATCCTAGTTACTGAATTCCTTTATTGAATTATTACCGAATTCTTTTTATTATTCTTGTCCTAATGTCTTAGTGACAGAACCTTTAATTCCAAAGTAACCCCTAATTCCTTAGTAGATTTAAGATTAGAATTAAGCATTACCGTATAGAAATTCTCTTGTAAATTATTGCTTTGCAACTAATTTAATTGGTTTCATGACCTGCATCTATCCCTAGACTACAAATTCATGAATTTCTCATCTCAAGCATTCGTAAAGTCCACTTCCGTTTCAAAATACAAATCGTAGAACATTTTAATCTTGATAAAACTGCTTCAATGGCGTTAGAAACGGCCGTCTTTGAGTTTCTATGCTAGGGCACAAGTCTCCCAAGTTCCCAAGAGTCAAAAAGATCCAAAAAACAGCAAAAAATTGCGTTTTTATGATTGCTGATGCACGTCACGCGCTCCAGGCGCGCAGGGCGCGCCCCAGGCGCGCGTTGGCAGTGCTGAAACATGTGAAATGCGCCCCAGGCGCACTGGGCGCGCTCCAGGCGCGCAGCATCTGCTGTCTGACATATTTTGCATTTTTCGCATCTTTCGCATCTGAATTTGGTCTCGGTGTCTTCATGAAAGTTGTAGCTATGGATCTTAGCTTTCATTAGCACTTGGAGTGACACTAATTGGACATCTAGAACTCCAGATATGGCTGAAATACTCCATATAGGTCATGTTGATTTCTCACCAAAATTCGGCACTGCACTAAAACAAAGTAACAACGCAAAACTACGAAAAATCTCCACTTAATTAAGCAAATAATAACAAAAACATTTCATTAAATCAAATAACTAAAATCAACAAAATATATCAAATAACTCATTAAATTAACTAATGATTAAAGATAAATAAGATTAAAATCAATAGAAATTATGCATATGATGAAGAGTCATCATCTTCCATGAGAGTCTTCCAAAGTGTGTAATTAGAAGAGTTGAGTTTAATCATATTGGGACCTTTATTTTCCTCCACCATTTAAATGCACAAATCAAATAACCGAGCTCTAGATACCACTTTGTTGGGAAAAACCAGGGATAATTAGTAATAATTATCTCAATAATGCAGAATATTTTTTCCCCGCCTGTGCAGATAAATGGCCAAACAGAAAAATATAATTTGTAGATCCTATTGAGCAACTTGGGGAGTGAGCTCACCCAACAATTTGCAACTGTATTTTTGAGTAACACAAAATTAGTGATTTTTTTGGATGTTTACATCCGAACTCGTGACAGATTTATAGGAATATCTATTCGCATAATAATTAATTTCAATAAATTTAAAGAATAGATACATATTTTATCTTATCTTGATACATATTTTATCTAGATATTCAGAGATGTATATGCTATCTCTAGTGGAGGTGATGAAGTTTTTTGTGTTCCTCCATTGTTTTTTTTGTTACTCAAATACCTTGATAAGAAAGTCCATTATTATACTTTCATTTGACTTGCTTTATACTTAGTGTGACCCTAGTCACAATGTTCTTGGATGTCGATTAAGTTCATTTTCGATATATAAACTTCTTACAAAATAAATGACAATAATAAATATATTTGTCAAATAAGGCTCTATTATGATTTATGAGTTACTATATGTCACCGTTTTAAAGGGGTTTTTTAGTTAGATTGAGTCATATCAATTAAATAAATATTTTTTATGTTATAAAATATAAAAAAAATAGATCAAATAAAATTGATCTATTTTATTCAAACATGATAAATATATCAATTTATTTAACTCATTTTTAACGGGATCTTTTGAGATACATTAATTCACAAATTGAAATTTTTGTACATTGCTTCTTAAACCAATAAATTAACAATTGTTTTTATAAATCAAATAGCTATTTT
>JBBPBT010000487.1:514252-583986 GCA_037974875.1 Cicer bijugum
CCCTTTACTTAAATTCAATTGTTAAAAAAAAAAAAAGAATGAATGAATGAAAGAAAGAAAGAAAAACAGAAAGAAAGAAAGAAAGAGGGAGAAAAGACAAAATGTAAGAGAACAGGGAAAATGAAGAAGAAAAAGAAGAGAGAAAACACCACCATTCTCCATTGCATGTTCTACCTCCAAACATACCTACATAATTCCTTTATAATATATTCTTCTTACAACAATATTGAATACAAATGCGAAGAGAAAGATAGAAAGAAAGAGTATTAGGTTTCACTCTTGAAGAAACAAAAAGAAGATTAAAGAGCGAAGTCAAATGAGGATTATTATCAATGAATGAGATTGAAACTCAATCTTAGAAAAAGACACATCTCTCCCACATTTACAAGTTAAGGTACCATAGAAAACCCTCTTAAAACATCTTTTAGGTGTGCTTAGAGATCATGATTTGTATGTTTTAGTATTGAGATAATCTTATTTGATTTGGTAACATTGATTATTAATAATGCATGTTAGGTGTTTCTATCAATTACTATGAAGAATTGTTATTTTATTATGATTGTTGATGGTTGTGGTTGAATTGACGATGAGATGATAAGTTAAGATACCAAAGGTATACCTTCAATATTTTGTTCATAACTTTCTCCATCGATAGTGTTTTGAGCTGATTTCTATCCCATTAGAAAAAAAAAACTTAATTACCTATGTAATAGGCACTGGTTTCACTAATTTTCATTGAAAATTGATAGAGAAAATTGAGCTACAAGTTGAAAAATAATATGTTATTATGTTTTTGGCAAAATTATATACGTGGTCCCTTAACTTAATTTCAGGTAACATTTTAGTCCTTTATCTTTTTTTTTTCCTGAGTTGGTCCTTTATTTTAATTTTAAGTGACAATTTGATATTTTATGTTTTAAAATGTCAACATTGTTGTCATTCTTTTTAAAAAAATCATCAAATTTTTCAACCAAAACCCATAAAATTGATAATCATCATCAATAAAATACAAATTTAATCAAATTCATAACTTAAATCTTGAAATAAACTCATATTTTCATTCTTTATTTGATGTTGTTGGCGATGAAAATATGAGTGTATTTGAATATTTTAGTTATAAATCTAATAAAATTTGCATTATATTGAAGATGATTATCAATTTTATGAATTTTGATTGAAAATTTTGATGATTTTTTTGAATTTTTGTATAGAAAAGGATAACATTGTTGAAATTTTAAAACATAAAATATCAAATTGTCACTTAAAATTAAAATAAAGTACCAACGCGGAAAAAAAAAGATAAAGGACTAAAACGTTACCTGAAATTAATTTAAGGGACCATTGATGTAATTTAGCATATGTTTTTTGATATATGTATACCTTGTTTTATTAAACTGTACTAATTGAATATCTATTATGCATAATAAAAATTATATTTATAAACTAGACATCTTAGGCTTTCCAAAATGTTATCATTTATTCAAATTGGATATTGTTTGATATTTTAATTAAATTACCAAAGTTATAGTATTTCTGAATAAAAAGATTATGAGGTAGTTGAGTTAAGATGAGTATAACAGAAGCAATATGAATTGGTTTTAAGTGAAATCAATTGGACTGGAAAGTTTATTCGTATTAAGTTGTTATTGTAAATTTTTATAAGTTTATATTAAATTTACAAATTTTTATGATTTTATGAAGGAGACTGTTCTATATTATTAGTTTCTCTGCATTAGTCATCTTAAATATTTATATCTTAAGCTAGAAAACTTGTTTATGAGTGGAACCAATTGCATTTGAAAGCTTAAATATGACACTCTTTTCTTTAAGTTATATATATATAGGGTTCATTTTAGCTAGATGAACTCTCCGTCTATATACGAAGGGAGTGAGGGTAAGTGGGGCACCACTTATGGATTTAATTATGTCCAATCTTAAAAAAAAAATAAGTTATTCAAGTAGAGGACATTGGGTGAAATACTAGTAGTCTTTATGACTTGTTATTTTGAGTTTAAGTCATTAGATCATTTATGTCTAGTGGCTTAAAGTGTTTGAAAGATTTGAGGCTAGACGTAGAAGAGGTATTTGAATATAGCTTACAAATAAATAACATTATATTAAATTGAAGTATAGTTCCCCGAGAGGATTTTACATGCTTAGCACACCAGCATAGTTGGAAAACATCAATAATTGTTTTTATTAAATCTATGTTACTATGTTTTATGCTCATTATGTTGAGGGCAATGTTTTTAATGCAACAGGTCAACGTTGAAAGTCTTAGCAATATCCGGATTTGCTCACCAGTCCTTCAATGTCATGAGTCGGAGTCATATAACGTCTTGAGTCTATATTAGACTCATATTTTTATTAAGTCTCACTTGAAAGTTGTTTTAATTTTGTAAGTGTTTAGATATTTGTAAATTAAAAATTTCAGTTTCATTTGCATTGTGTATATTTTTGTTTCATTCATGTTAAAAAATTAGGCGTTGCATTAAACGAATAATCATTTTTCTATGATAATGGTAAGCAATATTATTACTATTAATATAATATGTATTTTGATATTTTTTATAATAGATGATATAACAATTTTTTAACTGAAAATAATAGTAATTTAAAATTATTTTCTCGTGCATTGCACAAATTCTAAGATATAATTTTAACTAAAAAGTTAAGTAAAAAATGTTTTAACTACCAAATTGTTAGAGTTACCATGTTTATTAATCTCTTATTGTCCTATTCAATATTTTTAATTAAAAAAACAATATTTATTGATTTAAATTGTTGAATACATTGATATAATATCAATTTAAATTTGCTAAAAACAAAAAGAATTAATCTGTGAAAAAACTCATAACACTCAAGTTAATAACGTAAATGAACATAAGACAAAATGATAACATGTCTACATATATGACAAGATTCAAGTATATGAGATATCTATATTTTCAAATATGTAACATAGAAGACACTAAAGTCATTGATCAAAGTTTATAATGGATCAAAGCTATTATGCCAATTAGAACCAAAACGAACACCACACCTAAATGAAAAAATAAAAAACCGCCGCACCCACATCCAAACAAAAAAATAATAAAATAAAAGTAATACTAAATTTGTATATAAATCGCTTATTTAAATAAAAAAAATATGATTTGAAAAGATAATTATATATATATATAAAAAATCCTAAATCACATTTCTATAATTGAAGAAGAAAAAAAAACTAAATTTATGTATAAATCACTTATTTAATTAATTTAAATTTTCGATATAGTTTATATTGATTTAGTTATAATTATTATGATATTTTAATTATTTATTTTACCTATTTCATTTCAACATCTTTTATGGCAGGGACTCAAGGCACTCTTTAATAATTATGATATTTGACTAACACAATTGTTGTTATTCCTCTGCATATAGGGAGGGACCTGAATACCTCAGATTGACCAAGAGGGACCTACAACTTAGTCTACGTCCGGTCCATGCTAGATCAATTTTTTTTTTTTTTTTTTAAATAGATAAAACCAAAACTTCTAAAAAAGTCTATTTAGTTAAAAAGACCAAGCTACACGCCATATATAATAAGCCTTTTAGGCTTATTAGACCGACCTATTTAAATAAATATAAGTAATATTTTTTACTACTATAATTATTATATTAAATTTTGATCTTTTTATTATATATATATAAATATATATCAACTTTTAGTAATTTACGCATATTAATTTCATTTAGTTTTTGACATATTTAAAAGTATTATTATAAAATATAATTTAAGTATAATGTATATGAAGTCGTATTCTTCAAAATGTGATGTTAAATATCAAAATATAACTTAATTTTATTGATATATTTAACTCGTTAATCTTTTTAAAGATATGTTTTATTACTTATTCAAAAATCTTAAAATGAAATAGATTTTTAAGTAGGGTAACATGTCAAGGTCAGACTCAAGCCTTAAGACTACATACTTTGTATGAGAATAGTGAATTTGACTTTATTTTTTTTTAACTAAATTATGAATGTTAAAAAATATAATCCCTCAACAATGTATCTTTACTTAAAAAAGTAAAATATTTTTATTTAAAATATCAGCTATTGATTTAAGTGCGGATTTTGTAATCATTTGTGCATTTCCTGCATATAACAATTTCGTACAAAATTACATGCAGATTTATATGTGGAATTATACGTCGAATATTCGCGGGGAATGTACCTGCAAATATGGCCTCAAGAATGGTTGGAAGAAAATACCTTATGCTTAATTTTTCCAGCAAAATTTTGCATAGGTAACTTAACTTGGGGGACATAATTCCACAGGTAACTTGTTTTCTACGAAATTTTGCAAGAAAATCTGCGCGTAAAAAATTTATTTTTAGTAGTGATAAAAGAATAATACTAACAACATATTATTTAACGCACATTTTCTATTACTTTTTCTTTGATTGATTAAAATTCACATGAGTCTCACAAAATTCATATGAGATCTACATGATTTAGTGAGATATATCTGAATTTTAATCAATCAAAGATAATGTGTTAAAAAATGTGTTGTTCGCACTCCTCCAACATAGAATTATATTCTTCAAATCACCAAAGAAAAAACAAAGTCTCTAAAATGATAATTTGAAATGCATCTATTGTTTGTTGGAGGTATAAAGAGTATTGTAATCTATTGAGAGACTTATCTAATTTTGGTCCTTTTCTAGAAATCACTTCACTTTAATTTCTCCTCTTCGAATAATTTTAAAATTGAGAGCTAGATCAAGATTTGTTTGAGCCTTCCTTTCCATGTAGTACCCCAATTTTGTCCAATTTATAAAAAAAAAAGAAATATATATTAAAAAAGGAAATAAAAATAATTACAATAAATAAATTCATTATGTCTCATCAATTTATAATGTCAAATCTAATTACAGTTTTAAAATCAAATTATATTACAAATTAAGAATTAAGTCAAATTAAATTACATTAAAATTTAAGTCAAACAAAACCAAATTAAGCCAACCTACTTTGACTTTGTTTTATTGTTGCCTTTGTGTTTTTGATGCAATATCATGGTTGAGGCACTAACCTTTGCTTTGTAACTATTTATAGAAACAGAAAAAACATAATTTTTTAAACCAGTCTTTGTACACATGATAAAAATTAAAACACAAAATTCTGCGTTTGAAATAGAAAAATAAAGCTAAAAGACAAATGTGGTTGAATCATGTAAAAAAATTAACTAAATCTGCAAATAAAAATGCTCTTTAACCTTACAAACCAACTCTGCCAAACATATGAACATAATTAGATAAAAACAAATAAAGCTAAAATCATGAATGGATCAGATGTCCAGAATAACTCAGATTATGAGCAAATAAATTAAACATCAAACAAGAAATTGATGGAGAAGGACAAAGGAAAGCAAGAAAGCAACTAAACAGATAAAAAAACTCTATAAATACACCTTATCAAATTTCAAAAAAACAAGAGGAGGGATCTGAGATTAACACTGATAATATAAAAAAAAACACATATAAAGAAGAAGAAGAGGAAGCAATCAGAGAGAGTATCAACAAACAGAAAACGCAAAGGTATTTTTCCCTTGTACAATAAATTTGTTTGTTCCTTATCTTCACTATATGATTTTTATTTTGTTTTTAAAAATGTAGTTTTTATTTTATTTTAAGATAATATTATGAATGAAAAATAAAAATAAGATTAGAAATCACAAACCTTCGACGATGGTATCACAATCGCCGTCGCACCGGAACAATGATCATCCCTTTTAGTGTTGCCGCGTTCTCTCTCCTCTCTCTCTCTCTCTCTAAAATTCGAGCAATGGAGAGACAACAACAATAGCCGCACGGAAAGTCTTGGAGCTGCTATAGCTGGACGATTAGGATTTGAGGATCCAAGTTACTAAGGATATCCGCTGCCTCACCAAAACATCCAGCCGATTGCCGCCGTAAGCTCCGTCAAGCTATTGCTCCACTTGTCTCAATGCTCCTTGTTTGGTGTTCTGCGACCGCCCATTCTCTCTTCAAGTGTGCAATTTTTTTTAGGGTTACATGCTTTTAACGTTTTTGTTATTTTGAACTTATGATAAGTTGGGTCTAAGAAAAGAAAAACAAAAAGGCAAATCTATGTGGTTGAGATTTCACCCATTTAGTTTGTTTTTATGATTTCAAAAATTAATTTGTTTCATAAATAAAAATCAATTTTTCATAAAAAAAATATACAAATAAATATTTTATTAAAGATTAATTGGTTGCGACATCTTTTTATCTTTGAGTTATTAGGATACGAGTTGCGACAACTTGGCCGTTCTAAATCTCATCTTCATAGATAAGTTAATAAATTAAAATTCATAAATAAATTAGTAAATAAAAAATTATTAAAAGTTAACTATAAATGACATCATTTAATTCATGAATAGTAGAACACAATTTATACAACTTGATAGTTTTAAAACTCTCTTTTTATTTTATTTATTTATTTTAATAAATTAATATAAAAAAAAGACTTACAAATTTATTTAATTAGATGTATTATTTTCTTTTTTTTATCTGAGTTATTAGAATACAAGTTGCGACAACTTGGCGGTTTTAATTCTCATCTTCATAAATAAATTAATAAATTAAAACTCGTAAATAAATTAATAAATAAAAATTATTAGAGTTTACCTGAACATAACATCTTTTAATCCATGTAGCATAACACAATTTATACCACTTGGTAATTGTAAAAATTTATTTTCATAAATAAATAATTCTAAATTTAACTTTTTGTATTTGATTTATTTAGATGTGACTTTTTTTTACTACTTGGTGTTTTTGAAACTCCAGAATAATATATTTTTTTTAAGTGAATTAAATTAGATGTGCCATCTTCTTTACTCCTTGAGTCTTGAGACACAAGTTGTACAACTTGATTGTCCTAAAACTTATATTTTAAAATATTTACTCAAATCAAACTCTTTTATTTTTTTATTTTGTCAAAACATTATTTTATCACAAAACAAATTTTCTTCAAAACACACTCAACACATTCATATTTTTTAGCTAAGAACTATGTAGATTTGATTTCTCCATCGCACTGGGAGATACGTATAGCAAGATCACATTCTTGTCAAGCGCATTAATAAATTTTATTTTACTTTCGTCTTTTATTTCTTAAGCACACATTTATTCCAAAATCGTATTAAAATAATAATAATAATTGTTATTCATATTTAATATTAAGGATAAATAAATATACTTAAGTTAATATTAATCTTGCACAATTAATTATAGGTAACTGTATTTTAACGGATGTCGTAGGGTACTAGTACCTTCCTTATGCATAATCGACTCCCGAACTCAAAATTTGGTTTCAAAGACCATTTATTTTTAAGGGTTTCCCAATATTTTCTCTATTTTAAAATAAATTTTGGTGGAGACTCCATTGAATTTGAGAAACACTCGAAATTTTAGGCTGTGACAGCTAGCGACTCCACTGGGGACGTTTTGGAGAGTCAGACCTAATAAATTAATTGTGCATAATTCTTAACTTTTTATTTTTATTTTTGTTTGTTTTTCATTTTCTTTTATTTTATGTATTTATTATTTCTTAATAAGTATTAGTTGATATTATAATATTTTTTAATCTTGTAGATCATTTTTATTTATTTATTTATTTATTATGTATATATGTTTTATTATCGTTATGGAGTTATTGAATCATACGTATTCGACACCCTACACTTTTACTAAGACACACTTGTGATTGGATCATTACACCCGAATTTGAACAAAACTTAAGTTTAGTTTCGAGGTTGTGTATTGGTAGCCTTCTGGATGTACATCCTGTTTGGTTAGCATGAATATCTCACCTAAGTTTGATCTTGTTGACGGAATTGCCACTCCAAATAGTTTACCTATTGTTGTTGACAATATTCCATACCGAGATTATTGGCTCTAACAACCGTGTTTAGAACTATAGAGTCACCCTTGTGAGAATTTCACTACATAAGCCAAAAAACCCATTCATCATAAGAATATTTATATAAGCAAAAATACCTCATACATTAATTCAAAACGTTATATATTCACAACTGTCATTCTACATAATTACATTCATATCTCATGACATTGTTTCTTTTGAAAATGAATAAGCATTTTGCATCAATTTTCAGGATTGTTGGGAAATCATAAGAACCTTAGTCACGTGTTAAATTAAAGTTGACAATGTGATCAGAAAAAAAAAACTTTACTTTTAAAGTTCAAGCAACCTAATTTGAAAAGTTTAAGAGGCATCAACAATCAAATGAAAACTATACAACATGATAGTTTCTTTCGCAAATATGGAAAGATCTTAAATCTCTTGGCAATGAATGTGAAAACAAGGGCCCTCACGATATTGGCTCAGTATCACGACCCTCTCTCAAGATGTTTCACTTTTCAAGACATTCAGTTGGCCCTGATATTAGAAGAATTTGAATGAATATTGGGTTACCCCCTAGAGAAAGGAAATCCTTATCGATATACTAGAAAACCACCGAGTTTGGACACAATATCTGAAGTATTGAAAATGGACATAAGAGAGTTGACCAGTACAAAAGAGAAAAAAAGAGCCGTTCATGGCTTTTCAAGAAAATATCTAGAGTAATAGTGCTAGGATTTTTAGCCGTTAAAAAAGAATGGAGTATTTTTATAAATGTTTTGGCTCTAATTATCTATGGTACTGTTTTATTCCCAAACCTTGATAATTTTTCAGATTTTGCTGCCATCAATGTCTTCTTAGCTTTTAACAAACATAACCAAAATCTAGTTCCTGTGATTCTTGCTGATGTATACTACTCTCTACATATGCAACACGAGAAGAAAAGGGGAACAATTTTGTGTTGTGCTTCAATGATGTATACATGGTTCATGTCTCATATGTTCAAGAAAGGGTATCGTGTTGGAATTAAATATAATCGTGAATGGGCTTAGAGTATAGCTAGCCTTACCGGAGACACAATTTCATGGTATCATAAAGAACAAGGTGTAGAGGAAGTAATATGTCAATGCATTGATTGTAAGATATATGCCTCCTTGATATTGATTTTGATATAACTTCCAAACATACAATGTATATGCATTATCTGATAAATCTAATAGTGTAAGTTGATATACATTTCATGAAATCAATCAAGCAAAGATTAATCACAAGGCTTGAAGATTATGTGAAAAAGAATCAAACACTTGGACAAATCCTGGATCTCAAGCAATCAAGCAAATATTGATGACAATATACAAAGCTTGAAGATTATATGCAGTTTTGTCTAGTGTTCAGAGTATTTAATAGGTAGATTCATCATTATGGTTTCACATATCTAAGTATTTGCCAAATTAAAAATGAAATCATAAAATAAGTATGTTAATCAATCAATTGGCAAACCGATTTGCAAATCAATTGGGTAGTCGATTTTCTAACCCACAGAACAAAGCTTGTACTGAGTCAATCGATTGGAAAACCGATTACTAAAATGTTTTTAATCAGGCCTGTGTTCCGTGATTAAAGAAATCGATTGAACAATCGATTTGATATATTTTTTTTAAGTTGTTGGTTTTGCACTAATCGATTAATTAATCGATTGCATGAATGAAATAGTTCATCATTTATCAGAAACATATTGCAAAATCAATTGGCACATCGATTTTAAATAAATATCTGAGTTATTGGGATAAGTCAAGTCGATTGGCAAATTGATTGGAATAAATGTCTGAGTTACAGGGAGAATTTAGCCCATTGCCAAATCGATTTTGTCAATGAAAGTGAGTCGACTGAGTAATCGATTGTTTTGATCTCGTTGTTTGAACAAAACAATTATAATCGATTAGTCAATCAATTCTGATATAAACTGAGTATCAGTTTCTAATATATGCATTAAAAGAATCGATTAGGAAATTGATTAGTTCATCTATTTCAAGATTAAAGAAAAACAATAAACGCGATAATCGATTGGGTAATCGATTAAGCTGGTAATACACATTAATAAAATCGATTGGGAAATCGATTTGTCTGTAGTTTTTCTGAAACTATATAAACTGAATCAATCACAATTTTCATAACAGTTAATACATTTTGAAAGAACTGAAAGTTTTCATTGGCTACTCAAAAAATACACTTTGAGAGAAACTGTTAAAACTCACAAATATTATTGACAAATACTTAGTGTGAGAATTTATTGTGATTGAATCAAGTGTTCTTAGTTCTTAGTTCTTTTTGAAAGAACAATCTTTGTAAAATAAAGTGTTGTTGAAATCCAGTATTGTGAAACTGGTAGTCATCTTTTAGGATGCTTGTGATCATCTAAAAGAGCTCTGAATCTGATCTTGCTAGAGCTTGGCGATTAGTTTTTAAGGATAGATTGGTTGGTGTTGTAGATTGATGGTGAGTTAGATGTATAGGCATTGAAGTGCTGGAAAGTCTGTAAAAATACTCAAATCATTTCTAGTGAAGGCTGAAATCATTAAGTGATTTCAGGACTGGATGTAGACTATCAAATCGATAGTCGAACCAGTATAAAAATCCCTGGTGCACACTTCTCTATCTCTATACTCTCTATCTTGATAATACATGTGTTTTTGAATCTTTGTTTTGAATAATTTTTGAATCTATCACTGTTAAATTGGAATTAATATTAAACAAGTTGGTTTTAATATTAAGTTCATCACTTAGAAAGAAATTGGATAATTTGGTTAATAATCTTGTGTATAACTTTCTAAGGATAGAGGCCATTATACCAACAATTGGCTTCAAGAGCCTAATCTTTTAGACTAAATCTCAAAAAGAAAATGACCTTTATCGAATTCCTGGGCGAAGGTGCCTCTTTAGCTAGACCCCCTGCGTTTGATGGGTCTGCTTATATGTACTGGAAAGAAAGAATGCTAATTTTTCTAGAGGCTAGTGGTCTTGAAATATTAGATGTAGTAGAAAATGGTCCTTATGTGCCTAGAATTGCTGGTACTGGTGAATCATTAATCTTGAAACCCAAATCTGATTGGTCTGATGATGATAAGAAAAAAGTTGGCTATAATGCAAAAGCCAAAAGTATAATAATTTCTGCTTTAAGTGCTGATGAGTTTTTCAGGGTATCAAATTGCAAAACTGCCAAAGAAATGTGGGATACACTCCAAGAAACTCATGAAGGCACAACTGATGTCAGGAGGGCCAAAACCAACACTCTGAAGCATTAATATGAACTCTTCAATATGAAGAAGGATGAGTCAATTAATGACTTGCAGACAAGGTTCACACATGTCATTAACAATCTAAATGCTCTAGGTAAAGTAATTGACAAAGAGCAACAAATAAACAAAGTGATGAGATGCTTGACAAGAGAATGGCAACCTAAGATCACTACAATAGCTGAATCAAAGGATCTTGGAAGCATGACCATTGCCACCCTTTTTGGCAAACTCAGAGAACATGAAATGGAGCTGCACAAGTTGAATGAGGCTGAGCAAACTGATCGGAAAAGAAAAGGGGACTATCTATGAAGGTTCAAGCTCATAAAACAAAATCTGAACCATAAACATGTATTGATGATTCCGATAGTGAAACTGATGAAGAACCTGAAATCGGAATGCTGGTTAGAAAGTTCAAGAAGTTTCTGAAAAAGAAAGGAAACCATTCAAAGAATCCATCTAGTTCAAGGACAAAAAGCTTCAGCAAGAATGAAACAAATGATAGCAAAGTGATTACCTGCTATGAATGTGGAAAAACAGGCCACATAAAATCTGAATGTTTTCAATGCAAAATAGAAACAAGTTTGTGAAAGCTAAATGCAAGGATCAACCATCCTCAAAAACTAAAAGAGCCTACATAGCTTGGAATGACAATGATGAAGAAGCAAACTTGTGTCTAATGGCTAAAACTCACTCAGATTCAGATAGTGAAGTAAGTACTACCTCTAATCCCTCTTATGAAGAATTTCATGATGCTTTCAATGAATTGCATGATGAACATGTTAAGGTAGTCAAACAATTGATTAGCACTAAGAAAATGTTAGAAAAACAGTGCATGATGTATGAAGAAATTAAGCAGGAACATAAGTTGCTTGAAGACATGAATACACTCTTGAAAAAGGAAGCACATGATAAACACACTAGTTTTACTGAACTTGAAAGAAAGGTTGAATCACTACAATTTGATTTAGAAAAATTTACTAGTGGTAAAAACAACCTAAATGTTCTTCTTGGGAATCAATGGAATCATAATGAAAAATCTGGAATTGGTTATAGACCAAATGGGAAAGCCCAAAAGAATCATAATAATAAATTTGGAATTGGCTATAGACCAAATAGGAATGCTCAAAAGAATAATAAATTTGTTAGATCAAAGCAAATGCATGATGTTTTCATTAAACCAACTCAAAGTACATCCTCTGCTTTTTCATGCCATTTTTGTTGCAAAAAAGGACATATAGCTTTTAATTGTAAACTGAAAAAGCTTGCTAACAAGGGATGGAAACAGATTTGGAGAGCAAAGATACCTGTAATTGAAACTAACCCTCAAGGACCCAATCTAAATTGGGTACCTAAAACCAAAATTTGAATTCTGTTTTGCAGGTATGCTTGTCATCCAAAATGCACTCATGGTACCTAGACAGTGGATGTTCCAAGCATATGACAGGAGACAAATCAAAATTCTTGTCTCTGAATTTAAAAGATGGAGGATATGTAAAGTATGGTGACAACAACAAAGGTAAAATACTTGGTGCTGGAGACATAGGGAGTGAATCAACAACGGTAATGAAGGATGTTCTCTATGTAAAAGGTTTGAAACACAATTTACTTAGCATTAGTCAGCTTTGCGACAAAGGATTCCATGTATATTTTACATCACATACTTGTATACTTGAGCACAAGGAAGATATAGCATAAAATTGGTAGGTGAATGGGTAAATAATATATACATGATTGATCTTGATTATTTGCCTGCAAATAATGTTTCCTGTTTGTTATCTAAATCTGATGAAGATTGGTTGTGGCACAAGAGAATAACTCACATACATATAGATCATCTTAACAAACTAGTTAGCAAACAACTAGTGCTAGGTCTCCCAAACAGAAAATTTACTAAGGACAAATTATGCGATTCTTGTGAGAAAAGTAAATTGGTAAAGTCCTCTTTTCCACCAATAAACTTAGTACAAACTAATAGAGTTCTACAATTAATTCACATGGATCTATTTGGTCCCTCTCAAGTAAAAAGTTTTGGAGGAAATCTGTATGGCTATGTTTTAGTTGATGATTACTCTAGATATACATGGACTTATTTTCTGTCTCACAAAAGTGATGCTTTCTCAATTTTTAAAAAATTCACAAATCAAGTTCAAAATGAGACGAATCAGAAAATAGTTTCCATTAAGAGTGATCATGGTGGAGAATTTCAAAATGAATCTTTTGACAATTATTGTGAACAAAATGGAATTCATCACATTTACTCAACCCCAAGAACTCCACAATAGAATGGAGTTGTAGAAAGGAAGAATAGATCTCTAGAAGAACTTGCTAGAACAATGATCAATGACTCTAAGCTTCCACAATAGTTTTGGGCAGACGCAATATACACAACTACACATGTAATAAATAGAGTTCTAATTAGGCCTATACTTAGAAAAACACCCTATGAAATATACAAAGGTAGAAAACCAAACATTGCCTATTTTAGAGTCTTTGGATGCAAGTGTTTTGTACTGAATAATGGAAAAGAGCATCTAGGGAAATTTGACTCTAAGGCAGATGAGGGAATTTTTCTAGGATATTCACAAACTAGTAAGACCTATAGGATCTACAATAAAGGAACTAAAACTATAGAGGAATCTGTTCATGTAAAATTTGATGAAATGTTTACTAAAAACTTGAACAATACCCCTCTTATAGTTGGTGATTCCCTTGATGAACTTGTAGAATCAGATCCAAAAGAACCAAATGAAACATCACCTCCAACTAACATTGATTATATAGAACCTATAAGGGAAGATGACTTACCTAACGAATGGAAATTTAACAAAAACCATCCCATTGACAACATCATAGGAGAAATTTCTAAAGGGGTTGCTACTAGAAAATCTCTTAGACACTTCTATAATTTCACAGCCTTTGTTTCTCAAGTAGAACCTAAAAATATAAAAGAAGCTATCTTGGACAATGATTGGATAATTGCCATGCAAGAAGAACTTAATCAATTTGAGAGAAACAAAGTATGGATCTTAGTTCCTAAACCAGAAAACAAACATATTATTGGAACTAGATGGGTGTTTAGGAATAAAATGGATGAGAATGGTGTAATCACTAGAAATAAGGCTAGACTAGTTGCTAAAGGTTACAACTAGGAGGAGGGTATTGACTATGATGAAACTTATGCGCCTGTAGCCAGATTAGAAGCAATTAGGATTTTTCTTGCTTATGTTTGTATCATGGATTTTAAATTGTATCAAATGGATGTAAAGTGTGCTTTTCTGAATGGAGATATCCAAGAGGAGGTTTATGTTAGTCAAACTCTAGGATTAGAGGATCCTGCTTTTCCAAACCATGTTTATAAACTAACAAAAGCTCTCTATGGATGGAAACAAACTCCAAGAGCTTGGTATGAAAAACTCAACAATTTCCTCATACAACAAATTTTTTTAAGAGGAATTGTTGATAAAACACTCTTTATAAAGAAAAAGGGAAAAGACATTCTACTTGTCCAAATTTATGTTGATGACATAATTTTTGGATCCACAAATAGTAAACTTTGCAAAGAATTTGAAAATATGATGAATGGAAGATTTGAAATGTCCATGATGGGAGAATTAACCTTCTTCTTAGGATTTCAAATCAATCAAAGCAAGAATGGTATTTTCCTAAGTCAAACCAAATATTGTAATGATCTCTTAAAGAAGTTTGGCTTTGATAAATTTAAATCCATTGATACACCCATGAGTCAAGCTTGTCATTTAGAAAAATATGAAAAGGGAAAATCTGTAGATGTGATCATGTTTAGAGGAATGATAGGATCATTATTATATCTTACAGCTAGTAGACCTGATATTATGTTTAGTGTCTGCATGTGTGCAAGATATCAAGCTAATCCTAAAGAATCCCATCTAAGTGCAGTCAAAAGAATTTTTAGATATCTAATAGGAACCAAAATCTAGGTTTACGGTATCCTAAGGGATCAACTTGCACTCTTGTTGGCTATTCTGATTCTGATTTTGCTGGTTGCAAATTAGACAGAAAAAGTACATCTGGTACTTGCCATCTATTAGGGAATTCACTTGTATCTTGGCATAGCAAGAAACAAAATAGTGTTGCACTTTCAACAGTTGAAGCTGAATGTGTAGCTGCTGGAAGTTGTTGTGCACAAGTATTATGGATGCAACAACACCTTTCTGACTTTGGTGTTGATCTTGGAATTGTGCCTATAATGTGAGACAACACTAGTGCCATAAATATAACAAAGAATCCTGTTATGCACTCAAGAACAAAGCATATAGAGATTAGACATCATTTCATTAGGGATCAATATCAAAATGGTAATATCATTCTTGAATACATTAATACTTCAAATCAATTAGCTGATATATTTACCAAAGCTCTACCGAAAGAAGTTTCTTCTATATTAGAATGAAACTTGGTATAATAGATCAAAATGAAATCTGATCCCTGTGAAAAATTGATTGAGACATCGATGTTTCCTCTAAACTGACTAACTTGCAATTGATAAATCAATTTGTAAATCGATTATCGTGTGTCAACATTCAAATCAACATTACAAAGTAGCAATAGATGTTGAAGTATACATCAATCCAATCGATTGGTGAATCGATTGAAGCTTTGGTAATCGAAAGATTTGAGAAATTTTGAGAAATTTTCCGAACTCAAACCCGAGCATCGATTTGGTAATCGATTTTATCAATTTATCAAACCTGCAAGCCAACTAAGTCGATTTGGAAGTCGATGCTGTTATGAGAAGCTTTTCTGAACTGATATGGAAATCAATTTGGACATCGATTTATCCATTGAACACTTACTTAAGGAAATCGATTTGAAAAATGACTGTTGCAAAAAAAAAAAAAATCCAGCCGTTGGAGGCAACTATAACTGGAATCTTTCATTTCCCTCCAGTAACGGTAATAAAATCGATTTGGCAATCGATGTGTCGTGTGCAAAGACTTAATAACATCGATTTAGAAATCGATTCTAAATAGTACTACTTAAAACCCTAAATCGATTTCTCAACTCATTTTCTCTCAACTTCTAAAACTTCTCTATGTTTTCTCTGTGCTTTTAACATCTCTCAACTTCTTTCCAAACTCAATTTTTCTGATTCCTTGAAACGTCTCAAACTTCCTAAATCTTGCAAATGGCTAGAGTGAAACAAACAGCTGAGAAATCACCATCCTCTTCATCAACCTCAAGTGGTAGAACACCCTCTCCTCCACCCACTTCAAAAAGAGTGTCTATTCCAACTCATAAGATCATGGCAAAGGACAAAGGGAAAGCCATTGCCATTGATGAAGGAAAAACAAAGAAGAGGTAGGCTCCTCAAACTGAAAAGCTAATGAGTGATGCAATGAAAGAGCCAAGCCAAAAGAAGAAAAAAAACCACTTCTTCTTCTCAGCCAAAGAAGTCTCAACCTTTTAAAGGTAAACGTGTTGAGGACTTTGCTCTATCCCCTGCATTTCTAACAAGAAAAATCCATGAGGCAAGAACTATGGATTTTGCATACTTTGATTCAAACGGATTCACGTTCCAAAACCATCTAAGATTTCATGGTTTGGTAGACTTCCTTTCCTGCCCCCTCGAAATCTATCCAAGACTGATTAGAGCTTTCTACTCTAACTTCACTCTCACAGACACTGGTTTTGAGTCTGAAGTTAAATGGAAGAAAATTTATATGTCCTTTGAGGAGTTCTCCAAGCTTTCAGGACTGCCATTTTATGATGAAGCTATTGAAGGTAGGACTGATCCTGACTCTACTGATGATGCTTGGGAAACATCAGTAGACAGACACACAGCAATTAAAGACCTGATGATTGAAGGATTTGTTAAAAAAATATCTCTCCCAATCGGTTAGAGGTCCAACATAGAATGTTGATGTATGTGCTAACAAGGATGTTGGTACCTAGATCAGGAAACCATGCTGTAGTCCAGAAGCTGGACATTATTCTTTTTTGGGGCCTGTACAAGGAGCTCAAGATGAGCTGGGCATGAATTGTGCTGATGAACATGTTGGAAACAACACAAGGAAAGAAGATGCTCCCCTACCCTCAGCTAATAACCAAGATTCTGAGACACTTCAAAATCTTGTTTGTCAATGAAGAATCAATAAAGACAATCTTGATCTTTGGAGAATCAATTGTCAATCAAATGCAATTGAAAAGGATCAATGGTATTTGGACAAGAGCTTAACCAAATGCCGAACAAGTTGAGCGAGTTGAAAACCAATATGAGGTTTTAGCTAAGTTGCTGGAATTTATGGAGTCTCAAGCTGCTCACAATGCTAAAGTGGAAGCCTCCCTTAGGAAACTCCAACCAACTCTAAACTCAATTGTTCAAGATGTTGATGCCATCCAAGACCATTTGAGTCTCAAGATGTCTTTTGAAGACATAATTGACATTGGAAATCAAGCAACTGAAGGAACAAACCCTATTAACCTTGATAGTACTAAACCTCTTGGTGTGGAGACACTTGTTGAGGCTAATACAGTAGTCTCTACCTCTCCCATTGGTGATAATGAGGAACAGCCCTAGATTACTTGTTTAGGATTTTGTTTTCTTTGGTCTTTTTGTAATGTTTGTGTATTTTTAGTGTATATCTTGCAATAGTTTTTGAATCATCATTCTCAATTGTATTTTCTTTTTGAATATAATGACAAAAGGGGGAGAATTTGATCCAATTTAACTTGTACTCTTGTGCTCTGATACTAAAATTTGTGATCTGATATGGGATTGTGCTTATGTGATCTGATATGTGATTATGCTGATGTTGTGCTCTAATATCAATCGAATTTAAATTGTGCTTATGTGATCTGATGAATGCTCTGATACATAATTTGGATGAATACTCTGATACAGGTATAGTAGACCAACCAATGTTGCAAAGGATAAGTCGAACTTGGGAAATGATCATTAGAAAAGGAAAAGTGCTTGGATGCAGAAGTTGCAGCACAAAAGAACCATATCAACAATGGATAAAAGATAGAGTCCAAGAAATCAAGTTGCCTTTCCACAGTACACCCTCGAGTGATCAGGAAATACCTGAACCTACCTTTGTTGCTAATGAAGAAATAGAAGAACTCAAAGCATCATTGTTAAAATTTGAAGAGGAGAAAAAAGTGCTACAATTGAAGTTAGAAAAAGTCTCCCAAGAGAATGAGAACTTACGATCAGAAAACACATGTAAAAGTCAGTTTATTGAAAGAAGCAACAAGAGGCTGAAGATTGAAAATGGAAATAAACTTGACATACAAAATTGTTTGAGAGGTGCAAATGAAAAGTTAGATGTGAGAAAGCAAGAAAAGAATGTAGCTATCGAAGAGGCCTATATGTGGAAACAGTTGTGGACAAAATCAACAAGCTCTGAGAAGAAGATAAAAAAAGAGTTTCAAGATTTAAAGAAACAACTGAAAGAAACGGTAGCTAAGTATGAAAACCATGTAAGGTATGAGAGGCAACACAAAATAGAAATTGAAGAACTACTCTCAAAACATCAAGATGCACTAAGAATAGAAATGGAAAAATCTAGTGAGTTGAAGAATTACATTGATTACCAAGAATAGATCTATAGTGACCTAAAAGACGAAACCATATATTGGGAGAACCATTTTATGATATTGCTAAGTCAATTGCAGAATCAAGACATCTATAAAGAGCTGGAAGATAAAGAAAGACATTGGAAAGACTGCTTTTCAAAATTGGCAATGCTAGCTAATCAAGCAATCATAAAAATTCCAAAGCATCTAAGAGAGATTGATGTGGTAATGCATCCGTTGAATACTCCAGTCAAAGTCTACATGTTCGTTGAATATTGCAAAAGAGAAGATTGAAATCCCATAGTCAATGTAGTTTTTAATTTAAATGTGATGTACTTTGTTTTCTCATCAATGAAGGATTTGCCATTTCGATTTCTAATCCCCATATTTTCTTCATTAATAAGTAGTTCTTGATAAAAAAAAAATTACATAAGGTTTATGATTCCCCAACATCCAACTATCATAATTAACTCATTTATTTCATCTTAATTCATATTTTAATTCATACTCATAGAAATTTTATTTATTTATTTATTTTAAAAACACAAAAAAAGAAAAAAAAATCAACAAAACTGTTTCCTCGACACCCTTATCGGACTTGTGCAAACTCTAAGATCATGGATGAACTCGAGCAAAACCAAGAAGTTATAAGAGCGGATGTTAACCAACTGAAGGACAAAGTTGATCGAATCCTTGAAGCTATACAGACTTTGGCAAGAAAGGATAATACGGATGGGGATCCTCCAACAGCAAATGAAGAACACCAAACCACTCCTTCTCACCCACTGAGCTTTACCCCGACTAACCAACAATTTCGTACAGCAGCTATGCAATTTCCTATATATGGTCTCCTACTAGGTTATACTCCATCTTTAGTCATCAACCCCGTGGACAATAACTAGAACCACTCAACTGTTAACTCTCAAAACCTAAACTAATCACAAATCCCACCTCATCTGGGCTATGTGCCACCCCAAAATATTATACCCTAAGAAAATATTCCATATTGTGTACCTCAAGTACCCCATTTTGATGCTAACGGGAATTGGCAACAACCTCACGTTGGGGATGATACACAATCGAAAGAGAAATTCCATGTTTTAGAAGAGTGAATAAAATCAATTGAGGGGCATAATGTCTATGGTCTCGAAACTTTTGATATGTGTTTTGTTTTCGATGTGACTATCCCCCTAAAATTCAAGGTTCCCGAGTTTGAAAAATACAAAGGCGTCACGTGTCCTAAAAATCGTCTGACTATGTATTGCAAGAAATGACTTCTCATGCTCATAAAGACAAACTTCTCATTCACTTTTTTCAAGATAGTTTGAGTGGGGAATCGTTAAGTTGGTATATGCATCTTGAGCGAAATTGTATTCATTCGTGGAAAGATTTGGCTGATGTCTTCTTGAGGCAATACAGGTACAACATTGACATGGCCCCTGATAAGATGCAATTGCAAAATTCATTGAAAAAGGACAATGAAACTTTCAAAGAGTATGCACAACGGTGGAGAGAAGTGGCATCACAAGTAGAACCTCCTTTATTTGAAAGAGAAATGGTTGGTATGTTTATGGATACTCTCCAGTCGCCTTTTTATGATAAGATAATTGGGAGTATGTCATCAAACTTTTCTGACATGGTCATGATAGGAGAAAGGATAGAAAGTGGGATGAGTAGTGGCAAGATTGTATATGCAGCAAGTGGCATGAAGAGACCCCAAACAACCTTCACAAAAAAGAAAGAAAGGGATACTAACAGTGTAATGGTAAATATAAGGCTCTCTTATTCTCCAACTATGAATTCTTATCGACCTCCAAATTTTTATCCCCCAATACCCCCGAATTCCCTATATTCTGTATCCATATGTGGCTTCGACTTCACAAACTCCATACCTGCAATATCACCCTTCAAGGCCACCCTTTTATCAACCACCTATGGTCCAATCACCACTTGTCATGTTTTTCCAACAAAACCCATGAAACCAAAATCCAATCCCGAATCACTACAAACCACCAATTAACCGAGAAGAAAACGTAACTCATTTTGACCCGATTCCTGTGACATACAACCAATTGTTGCCTCATTTGCTCCAGAATTCAACGGTTGTCCTGAGGCCAATGAAACCTCTAGAACCACCATTCCTGAAGTGGTATAGTTGAAACGCTAAATGTGAATACCATTCCGAAGCCGAGGAGCATTCCGTCGAAGATTGTCAATCCCTAAAAACTAAAATGCAAGAATTGATTAATGCAAAATAGCTTACCATCAAGGAAGACGATCCCAACATAGGGAATAATCATTTGCTAGGTCACAGAGATACCTTTGTCAATCTCATTGAAGAAGGGATAGACTAATATACAAAAGATGATCATGTATCGACCATAGAGCCATGCATGGAAAATAATATATCTTTCCTAAGACCATTGGAAATCCACTATAGAAAAGAGAATCCTAATCCAACTCATAGTGGGAAAAATGCAACAATTGTTCAAGCAACAACGTCTTTTCCTTATAAAAATAACAAGGCAATACCATGGAGTTATGATGTCACGTCCCATTTAGTCAATCATCAATCAGGTGATAACTTTAAACCTCAAGGTACTGATGTCACCAATATTTTAGGGATTGGTGGGATGACCCGGAGTGGTCGAGTATATACCCCTGAGCAACTTATGAAAAAGGAAGGTTATGGAGAAAAAGGGAAAGAGGTTATGTATCACGCCATAAAAGGATTAGAAACTTGCAAAAAGTCAGGGTTTGAAGAAGAAGCTAACAAATTTTTGAAGTTTATCAAGCAAAGTGAGTATAAGGTGGTAGATCAACTAAATCAAACCCTTTTTAAGATATATGTTCTTTCTTTGTTATTAAACTCTGAAGCACATGGAAGGGCACTAATGAATGTTTTAAACGAGGCCCATGTTACTCATGATATCACTGTCGACTAGTTTGAGGGAGTTGTCGATAATATCACCGCCTGTAACGGGTTGAGTTTTAGTGATGTTGAATTACCAACTAAGGGGATGGAGCATAAAAAAGCGCTACACATCTCTGTGAGATGTCATGATCATATTCTTGCACGAGTGCTAGTTGATAATGGTTCATCATTAAATGTCATGCCGAAATCAACACTATCAAAACTAGTTGTAGATGAGACTATCAATCAATGCAGTGTGAATTCCCCGATGAAGGTATCATGACTTTATTTGAAGAGACTTTATTTGAAGAGACTTTGGTGTTTGATGGTGCTTCTTATGCATTATGGCATGGAATTGGAGCCATTTTGATTTCCTTAGAGAACCAGTTCACTCCATTTACGGGTATATTGTGTTTTGATTGCATAACAATATTGCAAAATATGAGGCATGTGTCATGGGCATTAAAGCAGCCATTTAGTCAAAGATAAAAGTTCTTGAGGTATATCGAGACTCATCTTTAGTCATCCATCAAACAAAAGGAGAGTGGGAAACTCGAGACTCCAAATTGATTCCGTATCATACGCATATCAAATAATTGGTAGAACACTTCGAGCCTATCATTTTTCACCATATTCCTTGAGAAGAAAACCAATTGGCTGACGCCTTGGCTACATTGTCATCAATGTTCAAAATAAGTGTCTGCTAGGATGTGTCGGTCATAAAAATTCAACAAAAGGATAAGCCAACATATTGCTTATCGATAGAAGAAGTCTGATGGTAAGCCATGGTTTTATGATATAAAATTATATGTTAAGAATAAAGAAAATCCATTGGGTATTTCAGAGAACGACAAGAGGGTTTTGAGGAGGCTCTCAATGAACTTCTTCTTAAATGGTGATGTGCTTTATAAGAGAAATCATGATATGGTTCTCCTAAGATGTGTGGATCAAGTGGAAGCAGAAAAAAACATTCAAGAAGTTCACGAAGGTTCTTTTAGAACTCATGCAAATAGGCACACAATAACAAGAAAAATCTTAAGGGCCGACTATTATTGGTTGACTATGGAATTTAATTGCTTTAGTTACGTAAAGAAATGTAATAAATGTCAAATATATGCTAATAAAGTACATGTACTGCCCACCTCTTTGAATGTTTTAACATCAGCATGACCATTTTCAATGTAGGGGAATGGATGTTATTGAACTCATCGAGCCAAAAGCTTCCAAAGGTCACCGGTTTATCTTGGTAGCTATTGATTATCTCACAAAATGGGTTGAAGCCGCTTCTTATGCCAATGTGACGAAAAGTCTGGTTGTCAAATTCATCAAAAGAGAATTTATTTGTCGATATGGCTTATCAAATAAGATAATCACTAACAATGCGACCAAACAGTAAAATGATGAAGGAGTTGTGTGATAGTTTCAAAATTCAGGACCATAATTCTTCGCCATATTGTCCAAAAATGAATGGGGTTGTAGAAGCAGCAAATAAGAATATAAAGCAGATCATACAAAAGATGGTGGATACATATAGGGATTGGCATGAAATGCTTCTCTTTGCATTACATGGCTATAGAACCTATGTTTGTACCTCAACAGGGGCAACTCCTTTCTCATTTGTGTATGGAATGGAAGCGGTACATTCCATTGAAGTTGAAATTCCCTCGACCAGAGTTTTGATGGAAACAAAATTGGAAGAGGCTAAGTTGGTTTAATCACGATTTGACCAATTAAATCTCATAGAAGAAAAAAGAATGATAGCTCTATGTCACGATCAACTATATCAAAAAAGACTTAAAAAGGCATATGAGAAAAAATTTTGTCCTCGAAAGTTTCAAGAATGGGACTTGGTGTTAAAGAAAACATTGCCCATAAAAGAAGATTCTCGTGGAAAATGGACCCCAAATTACGAATGACCATATGTTGTGGAAAATGGACCCCGAATTACGAATGCCCTTCAAAAAATATTATGCTTAAAAACAATGATGATAAAAAATAGGCTCGCTAGGTTGAAAACCTGAAAAGACAATATAGGCAAAAATTATAGCATCTCGATGGGTTGGAAGCTTGGAAGAGCGGTCAATGCAAAAGTTAGGGATAAAAAAAATCAAGTGCTTCAACCTGAGGCAATTATTATTCTTGGAAGTTGACTATCAGGATTCCTAAATTATAAGAATGACCAACGTTTATTATGTCTCCTCCTAAAGTTAAATATACTCATCCCCAAATTATAACCCCTACCTCAATTGTTTTGCTTTCAATGTAACGGATGTACATTTTCCAATATTATCATTCGATGTTGTATGTTACACTTTTTACAAACTAATCCAGTTTCATTATTGATTGTTCTAGTGTTTCAAAATGTTGTTTTATGATAGTAAATGTTGGAATTTGAAATATATGGAAATATAAAAGTATTTTAAATATTTTGACACTTGAAAAATATATACACGAGAACTCATTTATTCTCAAGATATATGAGTGTGTGAAAAATAATAAGGTGGGTAGTCATTTTAAACAATGGATTTTTTGCTTCGCATCGAAAAAGCAGACATTCAATAGATACGAAGAGTCATCATGTGGAAACAATATTTGTCTTTGTTCATCCATTGAATCTTGGGGCGAAGAAGAGCATAAGGATCGGGGAGACAAAGAAATAAACAAAAATTGATCTATACTACATTACACACATAAATCATGCATAATTTACTCATACTCACATGATCCATGCATCTTTATTGACACTTTATCTATACTCAATGCATAACACACACATGAATCGTTCATACCTTATTGTTCAAATTGCAAGTATTATATACTTATTCTCCCTCTTCATCTACCTTCAAGATTGGACCGATTATGTTCATGTCGATCTACGCATCAGTAAACAATCTGAAGACAGTCACTCTCATTTTTGTCGATATACGCATTAGTAACCAATACGAAGACGAACATTTTTGTTTCTATAGCTCTACACATCGGTAATCAATCCGAAGACGATTATTTTTGTTTCTATAGAGCTACACATCGGTGACCAATCCGAAGATAATAATTTTTGTTTCTATAGATCTACACATCAGTAACCAATCCGAAGACGATCATTTTTGTTTCTATAGATATAAGAATCGGTAACCAATCTGAAGACGATTATTTTTAATTTCTATAGATCTATACATCGGTAACCAATCCGAACACGATCACCTTCAATTCTGTTGATTTATGCCTCGGTAACCAATCCGAGGATGATCATTTTTATTTCTACAGATCTATGCATCGATAACCAATCCGAAGACGATTATTTTTGTTTTTATAGATCTATGCATCGGTAACCAATCTGAAGACGATCATTTTTTTATAGATCTATGAATCGGTAACCAATCCGAAGACGATCAATTTTAATTTTTATAGATCTACGCATCAGTAACCAATCTGAATGCGACACCTTCATTTCTATTGATCTACGCATCGGTAAACAATCTGCAGACGATCATTTTTATTTCTGTCGATCTACGTATCGATAACCAATCTGAAGACGATCATTTTTATTTTTGTCGATTTACGCATCAGTAATTAATCCAAAAACGATCATTTTGCACGTCTCAATTTTTTTTGCATCATTTTCACTTTAACATTTCAAGGGCACTTTAACAAATGCATTTGCTATTAGACAAAATTTAGGTCCTTATATTTACTTATCTTTTACCTGATAACATGAAAATGAATACCATTGTTATTCATATTTTCAAATTTTTCAAGTAAAATATTATTAAATAGGGGCAACTGTAGTACTCCAATTTTGTTCAATTTATTAAAAATAAAAAAGGAAATATATATTAAAAAAGGAAATAAAAATAATTATAATAAATAAATTCATTACGCCTCATCAATTTACATTGTCAAATCTAATTACAATTTTAATACCAAATCAAATTACAAATTAAGAATTAAGTCCAATTAAATTACATTAAAATTTAAGTCAAACTTAACCAAATTAACCCAACCTGCTTTGGCTTTATTTTGTTGCTGCCTTTATTGTTGTCTTTGTGTTTCTGATGCAATATCATGGTTGAGGCACTAGCCTTTGCTTTGTAACTAATTATAGAAAAAAAAATATGATTTTTTAAGTCAGTTTTTGTACACACGATAAAAACTAAAAGACAAAATTATTTTAGTTTTTTAAGTCATCAATTTTTGTACACATAATAAGCATAATTTTTTAGATCAATTTATGAAATAGAAAAAAAAGCTAAAAGACAAATGTGGTTGAATCATGTACAAAAATTAACTAAATCTGGAAATAAAAATGCTCTTGAACCTAACAAACCAACTATGTCCAAATAGATGAACATGGTCAGATAAAAACAAATAAAGCTAAAATAGTGAATGAATCAGATGTGCATAATAACTCAGATTATGAGAAAAAAAATTAAACATCAAACAAGAAATTGATGGAGAAGGACAAAGGAAAGCAAGAAAGCAACTAAACAGATAAAAAACTCTATAAATACACCTTATCAAATTTGAAAAAAGCAGGAGGAGGGATCTGAGATTAACACTGATAATTTAAAAAAAACACATCTAAAGAAGAAGAAGAAGAAGAAGAAGAAGAAGCAATCAGGCGAGAGTATCAACAAACAGAAAATGCAAAGGTATTTTTCTCTTGTACAATAAATTTGTTTGTTCCTTATCTTCACCATATGATTTTTATTTTGTTATTAAAAATGTAGTTTTTTATTTTATTTTAAAATAACATTATGAATGAAAAATAAAAATAAGATTAGAAATCACAAACCTTCGATGATGGTATCACGATTGTCATCGCGCCGGAACGACGATCATCCCTTTTAGTGTTGTCGCGTTTTCTCTCTCTCTCTCTCTCTCTCTAAAATTTGAGAAATAGAGAGACACCAACAGTAGCCGAACGGAAAGCCTTAGAGCTGCTACAACTGGATGATTAGGATTTGAGGATCCAAGCCGATAAGGATATTCGCCGCCTCGCCAAAACATTTAGCCGATTGTCGCCGTAAGCTCCGTCAAGCTGTTGCTCCATTTGTCTTAATTATCCCTATTTGGTGTTCTGCGGCTGCCCATTCTCTCTTCAAGTGTGCAATTTTTTTTTAGGGTTACATGATTTTCACCTTTTCGTTATTTTGAACTTATGATAAGTTGAGCCTAAGAAAAGAAAAACAAAAAGAAAAATCTATGTGTTTGAGATTTCAACCTATTTAGTTTCTTTTTATGATTTCAAAATTAATTTGTTTCATAAATAAAAATCAATTTTTCATAAAAAAAAATTACAAATAAATATTTTATTAAAGATTAATTGGATGCAACATCTTTTTACTTTTGAGTTATTAAGATACGAGTTGCGACAACTTAGCCGTTCTAAATCTCATCTACATAGATAAGTTTATAAATTAAAATTCATATATAAATTAGTAAATAAAAAATTATTAAAGGTTAACCAGAAATGACATCCTTTAATCCATGAGTAGCAGAACACAATTTATACAACTTGATAGTTTTAAAACTTTCTTTTTATTTTATTCTATTTATTTTAATAAATTAATATAAAAAAGTGAAATATAAAGTTTTTTAATTAGATGTATTATTTTCTTTATCTTTGAGTTGTACAACTTGGTAATTGTAAAAATTTATTTTTATAAATAAATAAATCTAAATTTAACTTTTTAAATTTGATTTAATTAGATGTGACTTTTTTTTACTACTTGGTGTTTTTGAAACTCCATAATATATTATATATATATATATATATGTATTTATATATATATATATATATATATATATATATATATATATCTTAAGTGGATTAAATTAGATGTGACATCTTCTTTACTCCTTGAGTCTTGAGACACAAGTTGTACAACTTGATCATTATAAAACTCATATTTTAAAATATTTAGTCAAATCAAACTTTTTTTTTCTATTTGGTTAAAACATTTTTTTTATCACAATAAATTTTCTTTAAAACACATTCAACATCTGTATTTTTTCTAACTAAGAACTACGTAGCTTTGATTTCTTCATCGCACCGGGAGATACGTAGGAGCAAGAACACATTTTTGTCAAGCGCATTCATAAAATTTATTTTATTTTCGTCTTTTATTTCTTAAGCACACATTTATTCCAAAATCGTATTAAAAAATATTAATAATTGTTATTCATATTTAATAATAAAGAGAAATAAATATATTTAAGTTATTATTAATCTTGTACAATTAATTATAGGTAACTGTATATTAACGGATGTCGTAGAGTGCTAATACATTCCTTACGCATAATCGACTACCGAATTCAAAATTTGGTTTTAAAGAGCATTTTTTTAAGGGTTTCCCAATATTTTCCCTATTTTAAAATAAATTTTGTTAGCGACTCCATTGAATTCAAAAAACACTCGAAATTTTAGGTCGCGAGATTCCCTCGACAGCAAATCCATAAAAATAACCAAGATTACTAATGTTTAAGTAAAGTCCACAACTGTCATGTGCTTATCAAAATTTGTTTGCATATCTTCAAAAACATCTCTGTTCCAAATTCTCAAACTCTGTCGTAAGGGATTTCAATTTTGTAAAAATATACACATAAAGTCATTGTGAGTTATCCACATTTTATGAAATTTAAGAGAGGAATGGGATGTGGTCAGGGCCGCCGGCCAAGGGTGAAAAACTCGAGCTAGTGTTTTAGGCTTTAAGAAAAAAAATCTCATATAAGTCCAATAGTTCATAAATAACTTCATCTGGACTCGGTTAATCAATGATTTTGCATCACAAAATACTCAAAAATTAAATTAAATTAAAACAATATATTTACCAATATATTTACAGCTACCAATACAACATTATAGTCCTAGATGAAACATCAAGTTACCTGAGTGCCTTTGTTGAAGAGAATTTTGCTTCTTGCATCTAAAATTTCTTGCTACCAACATGAGAAGTGAAAGCATAAAAAAGACATAATTGTTGATCAACCAGTATATAAAATATAGAATCATTATTGTATATGTAAAGCCCCACAAAGAGATACGATACGTTATAAGAAGGGAAGTTAACAAATGATATCTAAGGTTTGAAAATTAGGGGGAAAAATGGGTCGAGCTCAAAGAGACAACATGTACAATCCATTATTTAAGAGAGCTATTTAAGATATGGGACCTTACCACTCAAGTCGAGTCATTCCGTTCAGGCTGTTGAAAGATTGGGTTGGGAGACTTGGCTTATTGAGCCGGTTTAAAAATTATCTTATTAGATATATTAATATATATTAGTAAGGGTATTTTAGACTTTTCTATTCTCTTGTATATATACATATTGTAATCCTATTACATTCAAGTTTGGTTCATTTGTTTATGAAACCCTAGCCAAGGGTTCCTTCTTTCTTCCTCTTCTTAGTTTATTTTATATTAGCATTGTTAACATGGTATTAAAGAGCTTTGGTTGATTTGGAGATCTATAGTAAAGTGATCCACAACTTAGTAGGGCTTTTGTAAGACCTGTTTTGTGGCCAGTACCAATTTTCTTCCTCCTTTTTCTGGCGCAATTCTAGCTCTTTGTTTTCGGTGAAATTCTACTCTTTTGTCTCCAATGTGATTCTGCTCATCTGTTTATGGTGTGGTTCTGCTCTTCTATCTCCGGCACAATTTTGTTTGGTTCTTTGTTGATTCTGCTATTGACAAGTTATCCCTAATTTATTTTGTATTAGTGATTGTGTTTTCCGTATTTTCCTGTCATTATTTGTTATGGCAGGTGCTAAGGATGATTCTCTTCAAGCTGTTAGTGTCCACCTCAGGGGACAAAATTACTCTTATTGGAGTTACTTGATGAAAAAAAAATTGATTGGAAAAGATATGTGAGGTTATGTTGATGGAACTTCTATTAAGCCTACAGATAAAAAGGATGAAGCTAAATATGCAAAAGATCTGAAAACATGGAATGTTCGTAATTCAAAAATTATTACTTTGATTAATAATTATGTTGAGTTGTCCATGGGAGTGCAACTAGCAAAATCTAACACTACTAAAGAGATTTGAGATCATTGGAAACGTTTGTATATTCAGTCTAACTTTGCCAAATGTTATCATTTGAAAAGTGATATTAGAACCCTTAAGCATAACAATATGACCATTAGGAATTGTACTCAACAATGACTAATTTGTGGGATCAATTGGCTCTTATGGAATCAATTGAGTTGAAATATGTCAAAACGTACACTGATCATAGAGAGGAGCAACATCTGGTTTTGTTTTTTATGGATCTTCTTGACAATTTTGAGGGCCTTCGTAGGGGTATTTTGCATCGTTCCCCTCTTCCTAATGTTGAATCAATAGTTCGTAAATTGTTTTCAAAATAAATCAAACTTAAGACTCATTTTGGTGCGTCAAATAAGGGAGTTATGTCATCTTCTCCATTTTTTTTTTGCTGCTCTTGTTCAAAAAGGAAAATCTCAAGGGAGGGTTGGGCTTGGTAATGATGAATGTGCATTTTGCAAAGAAAGAGGTCATTCGAAAACACATTTTCCGAAGTTGGGGAGAGCACGTAAAAAGAAATTTAGGGGGTCGTCGTCCAATGTTGTTGCTTCTGCTCCTCCTACCATTGGCACTAGTTCTGGTTCGGTATACTCATCTGAGACTACTTCCCCAATATCTAATATTGAAGAACAGATTCAAAAAATCCTTGTCACTCAATCAAATGCCATGTCTGCCACCTCTTTTAAACGATTGCACTCCTCTAGTATGTCAAATATATCTCCTTCCATATGGATTCTCGATTTTGGAGTATCTCATCACATGACATATGATGATAAATATTGTGTCTGTGAATCATGCGTCGTCTGTGTTAGTTATGAAAGTTGATGGTACTCATATGCCATTAGCAGGCATTGGTTTTGTCTCCACACCTAACTTGTCTCTTTCTGATGTTTATTATATTTCTAATCACACTTTGAGTCTTGCTTATGTTAGTCAAATATGTGATTTTGGTTATTCAATTATATTTTCTTCCACTTCTTATTGTGAGTAGGATCTACATTTCAAGAGACTGATTGGGACATGCCATAGACAAGGAGGACTTTATGTTTTGGATGAACTGGGAGTCCCAAATACTGCAACTTCAACAACTACTACTGACTTATTATCTAGTTTTCGCTTGAATTCTTTGTCTTTCAATTTTTACTTATGGAATTCTCGCCTTGGGCATGTTTCTGCTTCTAGATTAAAATATTTGACTTTTACTGAAGCTTTAGGAAAATTACAAACCAGTGATATTTCATACTGGTGTGGTTGTAAACTTGCTAAATTTCCAACTTTATAATTTAGTAAAAGTGTTTCAGTTTCACTTGTACTTTTTTATTTAGTTCACTATGATATTTGAGGTCCATCACTAATTCTCACCAAAGGTGGATCTAGATATTATATTTCGTTTATTGATGATTACACTCGTTATTGTTGGGTTTATGTTATGAAAAATCGATCTGAATTCTTTGACATTTATCATATGTTTTGTGCCATGGTCAAGACTCAACACAATGTTCTTATAAAGTGTTCTCATTGTAATTTAGGTGTTGAATATACCTCTAATCAATTCTTTGAATTACTTGCTTTGATGGCACCCTCCATTAATCATCTTGTATTGATATTCCTCAACAAAATGGAGTTGTTGAAAGGAAACATCTTCATGTTATTAAGACTGCTCGTTCTCTTTTGTTGTCTGCTTCGATTCCCAATGAGTTTTGGAGGGAAGCCGTTCTTACTGTTGTTCATGTTATTAATAGAACTCTATCATATGCTATATATGGTTTGTCTCCCTTTGAAAAAATTATATGCTTCTATCCTTCATTACTATTCTCTGAAAGTTTTTGATTTTACTTGTTTTGTTCTTCGTCCACAAGTAAAGCGCAGTAAGTTGTCTTCTCGGACTGTCATGTGTGTTTTTGTTGGTTATGAGGATGACCTCTTTGTTGATAGAAGCAATTGACTTTGTTTCAAGTGTCTCCGCTGCTCCATTAGCATTGAACCTTTTATTTTTTGTTTATGCACGTGCGATACGTCAACACATATTAGTTTCTTTTACATATCTAAACAATGATGTCTTGTTAATGCCCAAGGTAGAAGATAAAATCTAAGATTTCTACGTTTAGCTAATGAAATATCACACATTTTCTCATCATCAAACACAATTATTTTCCAACCAACATTCTATTTTCTTCTGAGAAGCATCACATGTTGGACATAATTGTCTCCAAATCCGATAAACGATGCGTAGATACCGAATATGAAGAAAGCCACCCTTTGAATAGTTCCACTTCTAAGTTTCCCATTATAACTTGAATGAATCAATAATTAAAAAACCATAATTGATCGTTATCAAAGAAATTACGTATTTTTCTAAATGATTATGCCCTATGAACAATGTTGCATCTTGAATTGTTCTTGGAAAAAAAAAAAGCAAAAAAATCAATTTAATGAAAAGAATTACACAAAAACTATTAGTCACTCAAAATCTTTGCTAATTTGAATGACAAATATAGCAAAACCTGTAACACCCTTTACTCATTCAAAAGGGAATAATATTATGCAACAAAAACACCCATGAGGCTATTTTGATTAGTTGTGGCCAAACAAATAAAAAGATTAAAATAATAGGTAATGTTAAAATAAAATTATGCACCTTCTTAAGAATGATGTATCCCCACTATCATCTTCATATTCATGTTATCATCTTCCTCAGAAAACAAATCACTCATATAAGAAGGGTACATGTTGTCATCTTCATCAGAAAACAAATCACTCATATTTAAGAATGTGATATGTTGTAATCCATTACCAAACTTGAGGAAGGATTCATAGAAGTTGCTATGTTTTCATCATAAAACAATTCTACAGGTGATATGTTGTTGTAATCCATTCCCAAGCTTGAAAAGGGTTCTTGGAAGCTACACTATTTTCATCATCAGAAAATTGTAAAGGCGCATTGGTGTATTTACTTTAGACATTAAAAGTCTTACATAAATTTTATTTTTACAGCTCCTAAGACTAGCTTGGTAATCCTCAAGTATATTAATCGCAATATCCTTGAGCTACAAGAAATGTTTATGTAGTTTACTAAAAGGAATGTTGCAAACATTATTTAGTCTTTTCAAAATATTTCATCGGAGGAGAGTGTTCAACGGTGGAAGGTGTAACTTGAACATTTCATGATCTTAGAAACAATTTCACTTATAATAGTTTTTGACAATTGTTGACACGTCCCGCATATTTTTTTTAAAAAATATAATAATAATAATTAATAATAATAATAATAAATAAAAATCAACTCAATTCCACTCACTCTCACTTTCACTCTCACTCTCACTCTCTTTCCAACTCACTCCCTTATTTTCTCCAAATTCTTCTCTCTCTCTCTCCCTCTCGGCAAGCACTCCCCCTCCCCCATTTTTGTTGCTTTTCTTTTTTTTATTTCTTTCTTTTCCTTCTCTTCTCTTTACTTGTTTTCACTCTATTACTCAAACCCTTAACCCTTAAAAGGGATTTAATATTCCCACAGGCATAATTTCTCAAACTCTTACAAATTCTTTTGGTTGGGATTTTTGGATTAGAGTTTGTGTTCTAAGGAAGGAAAAGGGTACCCATCTCTTGAAAGCTGTTGATTGAGACTTATTGAGGTAAATGCACAACTCTTAATCCTAGTATGAATTCATAGAAATATGTAGTTTTGTTTAAAAATCTTATTTTGTGTTTAGGGTATATTTAAATGATTTTTAGAGTTTCCTAGAGCTAGCTAAACTTTAGAATATTTTTTTAAAGTCTTGGAAATATTTTTGATACTCAGAGTTGTCAACAGTGAGTTGACGACGATCATCGTCATATATTTTTATAATGCTATTATTATTATTTTATTGTTTTCTATATTAAAGTATTTATTAAAAGATTTGGAGAACACAACCTTTGAATTTTATCTCAATTTCGTCAATTATTTAATTTAACGGTCGTTGTTATATAATATGTTATTAATTTGATTTACGTATGAGTTAAAGAATTTAAATCTTCAATTGTTATGCGATTGAGTATTTTTTTCATTAATTACGATAAAATGATTTTAAACACGTGTTTTGGGGAATCGGTGTTATAATTATTAAATCGTTAATTGCGTTAGGTGCACCTAACTACCTTGTGTTGATTAGGAAGGGCTACCCGTTAGATGGAGTTGTCCCTATGAAAAAAGTCATCCATAGGAGGAGAGGACTATCAACGAGATGTAAGCTCCCTAATTGACACGTGATGATGCGTTCCGAGAATGATAAGAGAGGGTCATCCGTTAGATGGAGCCGCCCCTAAGGGAAAGGCCACCCTTAGGAGGAAAGGGATATCAATGAGATAAAGTCGCCTCTTGGTTATAAAAATTTGTATTGTTACTTGTTTGATTTTTATGATAATTTTAAGGTTGTTCATTTTGATTTCGTTTCGTTATTCATTGGATTTTTAATATTTCTGTCAAGCGATTAAACAATTATTCGTGCCCTTTGTGTTCCCCTTCTAATTGATGGTGGTTGTTGTCTCCTCACTAAGTCTTTATGACTTACCCCTTTATGTTGCTTATTTTTTCAGATTCACAGACAACTGAGTAAAATCTGTTATTTGATTCAAGTCTCAACATATTTCTTTTGGTAGGCCTCTTTGATCGATGACCATTTTTTTTGTAATGTCTGTTGAGTCTGATGTAAATTGCTGCTATTTTGGAGTTTAGAAAGTCTATTTAGTTTTTTTTGGGAAGTGTATTAAATAATTTGATTATGTTATTTGAATTATGACTGAATTGAAAGCTAAACAGAGATTTTATAAATTTGGGAATGTTGATAATAGATTATTGTCAATAAATTGTGTACCCGGGCACAACTTACTTTTAAAGGCTATTAGCACTCTATGAGAGTCTCATCTGTGTATAAATTCATCATCACTATCTCTCCACAATTTCTTGTCGTCTTATTCAATCTTTGATCAATGTTCTTTGAATAGGTGAGAATGCCACCAAAGACTAGGAATACTACTATAAGGAAAAAAAATTTATGAGTCAATTGCTCAAGCTAAAGGCGTTCGTCAACGAGGTCGTGCTTCGGTTCGTGCTCAAAATAGGCGTAGAGCTAATGTTGGCGGACGTGATTTAAATGATGATGTTGAGGTACCTAGGAGAAGGCGCGGGAATCCAGCCATGGAAGAGTTTGCTGCTGGTCTACAGGGATTACAATAGGTTGTGCAACAACTTATTGGGGTTGTCGTCGCACAACAACAGGAGGGTGATCAAAGACATGAAAATGTCAATGGTCAACAAGAGGTTAGACAAGTTGAGCATCAAACGATTGTTGCAACGAGGGGCATTGAGGTTACTTTACCAGTCTTCATGAAGCTTAAACCCCCTACTTTTTCGGGGTCTAGTGCAACTGAGGATCCACAACAATTTATTGACAGTCTAGAGTGGCTTTGGAGAGCATTGTGTTGTTCTGATGTAAGAGCAGTAGAATTGACATCATTTCAGCTAATAGGCGTGGCACGTGGTTGGTTTGATATAGTGCCACGTGGAAGACAAGTGGGGTCACCTTCGTTAGCATGGAAAGAGTTGTCTCAATTGTTCATGGCTCGTTTTCTTCTGGAGAGTGTTAGAGATGGATTAGCTCACGAGTTTGAGCGATTGGAGCAAACGGAGGGTATGATAATTTCAGAGTATAGTGCTCATTTTACACAACTCTCTCGACAAGCTCCTTGTCCTATCACTGAGGAGATGCGTGTTAAGAGGTTCATCAAAAGATTGAAGAATTACTTATTTAGATCGGTGGTTGGATCTAATTGTTCTACTTTTGCTGAGGTTTTGAGTTTGGCCCTTCAGATCAAGCAACGATAGAAGGAAAAAGGAGGCAATAGGCAAGATTCACAGAAGAAACAAAGGGTTGAAGGGTCTTATAGTAACTATTTGAATCGTGGTGGTGGTTATATGTTTGGTTATCAGGGGCAACAAAGATTCATGCCTCAAAGAGGTGGTCATAGTAGGTAGTCTTCTAGGACAGTGCAGATTCGTAGGTCAGATTCTGGAGCAGCATCACAATCCACTTTCCCTTAGAGACATTATGGTGTTTCAGCTACACGATGTTCTACTTGTGGTAGGTTTCACTTCGGAAATTGTTCTAGAGATGGTAATGCTAAGGTGTGCTACCAATGTGGCCAAATACGTCACATCAGGAGGGATTGTCTTGTAGACACGACACATCCATCCTCTAGTTATGCATCTACACCAACAACTTTGGCATTTTCTTAGGCTCATTCTGCATCTATGCGTCAAAGTGGAAATTCTTACGTCAGAGGTTCAGGAACATCTCAATAGGGAGGTAGAGGATTTGGTGGTAAAGGTCAGTTACCAGCAGGAAGAGGTCAGACTCGAGTGTTTGCTTTGACACGTCAGGATGCTCAGACATCCAATGCAGTTGTTACAGGTATACTTTCTATTTGTTCTAGAGATGCTCGTGTTTTGTTTAATCCTGGAGCTACACAGTCTTTTGTATCTGCGTGGTTTGCTACTCGACTTGGTAAATGTTCATCTTATTTAGAAGTGCCTTTAGTTGTAGCTACACCTGTTGGAGGAAATTTGCTTGCTAAGTCGGTGTATCGTTCTTGTGATATAACTATTGATGGCAAGGTGTTGCCAGTACATTTGGTAGTTACTGACTTGATAGATTTTGATGTGATTTTGGGTATGGATTGGTTGGCTTTGCATCATGCCACTTTGGATTGTCATAACATAGTGGTGAAATTTGAGATATCAGGAAAATCAGTCTTCTCGTTTCAAGAAGCACATTGTTGGATACCACATAACCAAATCTCAACATTGTGAGCACATTGATGCCATGCGATTTGTTAGTTCATTTTATCTTTACGGGAATTATCGTGTAGTACTGGTCTGTGAGAGACTGCACTGGTGTTTGTCCATGAGAGACTACACCCTAGTAAAACGTGTTTGTCCGTGAGAGACTGCACTGGTGTTTGTCTGTGAGAGACTACACCCTAGTAAATTGTGTTTTTCCGTGAGAGGCTGCACTAGTGTTTGTCTGGGAGAGACTACACCCTAGTAAATTGTGTTTATCCGTGAGAGACTGCACTGGTGTTTGTCCGTGAGAGACTACACCCTAGTAAATTGTGTTTGTCCGTGAGAGACTGCACTGGTGTTTGTCCGTGAGAGACTACACCCTAGTAAATTGTGTTTGTCCATGAGAGACTGCACTGATGATTGTCTGTGAGAGACTACACCTTTAAAAATCGTGTTTGTCCGGGAGAGACTGCACTTGTGTTTGTCCATGAGAGATTGCACTCGTGTTCATTCGTGAGAGACTGTACTTTTAGGATTTACGTCTCTCGCGGAGGGTTTTGTTTGGAATTAAGGTGTAAGACCTGTGATAGGCTAAATATAAATAAATTGTGCAGGCATGTAATAGGTGGTACCTTGGTAATAAGTGTTGGTCTATGAGAGACTGTACAATTAGGATTTTCTACTCTCGGAGAGTTTGATTTGAATTCTGAGTCCATGCATTTTGGCATATACGCATTGCATTAGGGTGCTTGGCACGCAAGTCGTGTTTGATTTAAGATTATGATTGATTGTTTGAACTTGAGATGTCGTGGTAATTGTGTTGAAATTGCTAAGTGTTTTATTTTGGAGTTGTGTGTGAATGTGATTGAGTTAGTTTATGTAGTTTTAGAAACACATTCAGGGAATTATGTGTAAGTGTGATTGTGCTATAATTGCTAAGTGTTAATGTTTTGGAATTGTGTGTAAGTGTGATTGATTGCAAAATCGAAACTCAGGTTGTTGTGTTGATTGCGCTATAATTGCTAAGTGTGATTGTTTGGATTTGTGTGTAATTGTTGATTAATATTGAAACCCTTTAAAAAGCTGAATTTTGTTGTTTTTTGATGTTGTCTGATGTGTATTCCAATATAGAAGGTTGTATTCGAATATAGACATGATGTTTTTACCACTGACTTACTGGGTAATCGAATACAGAAGGCTGTATTTGAATACAAACATGCTATTTTTGCTGCTGAATGCTGAAACAGCCTTGTATTCGATTACAGATGTTGTATTTGAATACAACAGTGTTATTTTGTTAAAGACTTCATTTTTCAACCTTTTTTATGAATGTTTGGCATATGGAAACCCTTTTAAGGTGCATGCTAAGTTGAAAGGTTATTTTGTGCATTTAAAAACTTAAATGTTATGTGTTAATTGTTAATTTCGGTTGGTGACCCTTTACAACTATTGCGGAAATCTGGGCTTTGCCCTCAGATGAGAACCAGGACCATCCTATCGATTAGTACTCTATAGATGGGAAGATAGTTGGACACACCTGACTGGAGCTGTGTCAGGAGGATCTTGCGGGGCGCGTGAAGATCATCCGGGATGTATAGTTTTTTGGTAGAATGATCAGATTAGGTTGATGTATAGGGACTAGACGTCTTTCTTTTTGGGTTGTGTTTATTTTAATTTGGAAGACTGTACCTATACTAATATTGTCTGCTTGACATTTTATTATGATGGGGTCCATGTACCACTTTTTGAAGTGTAAATACTTTGGATTCATATTTCAAAAACTATTCTGCTGCTTGTAAATATTTGTTGACTTTGTTGTTGTATACGACTTAAACATTAATCCAAAAGTATTTCCTTATTTATTTCTTTTTCTTTCTTTGTTTTTATGATTTTTTTTTTTTGAAAATAAAAATACACTCGTGCTTTTAAAACTCGGGGTGTTACAATTGTGGTATCAGAGCTTTGGTTTGGATTTCTTTGGGGATGTGGAGTTTTGGTTATAAATTGTAGGTCAACCTGTAGGTTGGGAGTCGTTATCTGATGATGCGTCGGGTTATGTGGTTTGAGTTATCATGTCCGGAGTAGTTATTATGTGTTGATGTTGTCGGAAGTTAGTTTTGGAATTATTTGAAGTAGTGTTAAGACTCTACTTGATGATGGTTTTATAGGAAAACCATGCCACCAAGAAGGAATGACGCTCTAAGAGCCAACGTAAATAGGGATGATCGAATGGCGGAGGCTATGAATAACATGGCTACTTTTGTTGTAGCACAGACTGCTGCCAACACTCAATGTGATCTTGAAAAGAGGGAAAGAGATATTCGTGCTACATAGTCAAGAGGATTATAAGATTTTCATCGTTACAATCCTCCCAAGTTTAAGGGGGATGAGAATTCATAGAAAGCGGATCAGTGGATCCAAGAAGTGGAAAAGATCTTCGAAATGATTAACTGTCAGGTAGGAGTGAAGGTCAACTATGCCACTTATATGCTATTAGGGGATGTTGAGTACTGGTGGAGGAGTGCAAGGTTGTTGATGGGATCAGCTCACAAGGAGGTGAACTAGGAATCATTCAAAAGGAAGTTTTTAGCAAATACTTCCCGATGAGTACCAGGACTAAATTCGGTGATGATTTACTAAAACTTCATTAGGGGAACATGACTGTGGGCGAATATGCTGCTAAGTTTGAATCGCTATCGAGGCATTTTAGGTTTTTTCGTGAAGAGATTGATGAACCATTCATGTCTCATCGTTTCCAAGACGGACTAAAGTATGAGATTCTTAACCTTATAATCGACCACATAATACCAACGGCGGGCAGAATAGCCCAGGGAACCCAAACTTCATAAGACAATTGGGAAAGTGGTTTGATGTTTCCGATGTGGCGAAGAGGGACATTATGCTAACGTTTGTACCTCTAAAGAACTTACTTGCCATAATTTCCAAAAGCCATGGCACATTGCAAGGGATTGCACAGCTCCGAAGGTGGAACCAGTTGTGAATGTAACCAGGGCTACTCACCCTACTGCTAGAGGACACGTTTATTGTGTGAGTATTGAAGATGGGAATCCATTTGGCAATCTAATTCAACGTGACTGTGAGATTGCAGGTAACACTCTAACTGCACTTTTTGATTCGGGGGCAACCCATTCCTTCATTGTTATGGATTGTGTGAATTGTTTGAAGTTATATGTGTCTGCTTTACCTTTTGATTTGGTTGTTTCCACTCCTGCTAAGACTTTGACAGTATATTATGCATGTTTACAATGTCAAATAACTATTCAGAATAGAGATTTCTAGGTTAATTTGATTTGTTTACCTCTACAATCACTCGAGGTCATTCTCGGTATGGATTGGATGTCGTATCATTATGTGATCTTGGATTGTGCTCGCAAATTGGTTCTTTTCCCCGAACCAGGAGTTGTTAAGTATCTAGCCGCTAACAAACTCTGAGTGTCACTAAGAGAAGGAACTCATGAATTTTTGTCTTTAGCTAATGTGGAGGCAAAGATAAATGTGAACATAGAAGATGTGATGCTTGTCAATGAGTACCGGTACGTATTTCCAACAGAAATTCCAGGATTACCACCGGTAAGAGAAGTGGAATTTTTTATTGATTTGCACCCAGGAACCGGACCTATTTCAATTGCACCGTATCGAATATCGCCATTGGAATTAAATGACCTCAAAGGCCAAATTGAAGATTTGTTTGAGAAGAAATTTATTAGACCCAGTGTATCGCCATGGGGAGCTCTAGTTTTGCTAGTTAAGAAGAAGGACGGAAGCTCGCGCTTATGTGTGGATTATAGACAGCTTAATAAGGCAATTATTAAGAATCGTTATCCTTTGTCATGCATCGATGATTTGATGGATCAGTTGAGAGGGGCCGCGATATTGTATATAATATAATTTTTTAATATTAATTTTGAATTTCATAAAATAATTTTTTTAATAAAGTGAAAATTTTGTGGCGGCCTAAGCCCTCCCAAAATATTTATTTTTTAACCTGGTTCATCCGTTGCGGCGGCCTAAGCCCTCACAAAGGGAGACATTTGTGGTGGCCTAGGTCCCCAGAAAAGCTTAATTTTAAAATTCAGCTTTAACCTTTGTGGAGACTTAAGCCCTCACAAAAGGAGGCATTTGTGGCGGTCTAAGCCCTCACAAAAGGAGGACTTTGTGGCGGCCTTTGCCCACACAAATGGCAACGAAAATTTAAAATTTTGTGGTCATTTTGGCCGCCACAAAGGTTTGTGACCACCTTATTTGTGGTTGCCTAAGGCCGCCACAAATGACTCCTTTGTGGCTGCTTCCCCTCCTTTGTGAGAGCTTTTGGCCCTCACAAATTCAATGAATTCTTGTTGTGTATATGGTTTTTTCCCTTGTTAGCCTAGACTACTCTTTTAATAGCATCATCTTTGTTTCATCATTGTTTCATCAAGTATAATGTTACTTCAATATACTCATAAAAAATTTATAACATCATTTCATTAATCATACATCATCATGATCATCATATAAACTTATAACAAATTTATAACATCACTATCATCAATCAAACATCATCATCATCTTATAAATCTATATCATACAATACATCCATATTTTATCATCCTATCACACAAATTTATCTAATCAAGCAAATGCAGCAGGTTTCAATCGACATCCAACATCATAATAATATCAAATATCATATACCATACAGTTATCGAAAATTAAATCAATGAAACACCTTATAAATATTTCTATTTCACATTTTAATCTCACAATTCTCAATTTTTTTCACATTAATTAATTTATCTCTCAAAGAGCTAGTGTCGTAGGTAGTGAGCCCCAAATGAATCGTTGGAAAATACGATTTTCCCGTTCATCTCACAATATATTATACTCATGAATTCAAATGTTATCTCTTATCTTACCTTGTTTCGACGGTTTCACAAGAGAATACGAATTCACAAGCAAACAATATTTGTTTTTTGACTTACTTTCCTTCAATCGGTCTAACTTGACAGTTTATGGGTAAACATCAAAAATAAATTAAGAGAACATACTCTAAAAGGGTCAATCTCGAAATTGAGTCAAGTAAAGTTACCGTAAATAAAAAAACAATCAGTAGATAATATAGTCATTCTTCACTTGGTTGTTTTGGTGTTGGCTTCACTCAAATCGGACTTACGGTGTAACTTAACGAATTATGTAAACGGAGAAGTCGGGTATTATAGAGAGAAATTGAGATGGTTAAAAATATGAGAAAGTATGTTTAATTGACTAACTCAATGAATCAAACAATATACTAAAAGTAGGGCAAAAATAGAAGAAGTTTTCTGAAACAGTTATCGATCACTAGTGTCAAACGATAAGCTAGTTGTTATGTTTTCTCTCCCTTTCACGGTTGTTGTTGAAGTCTCCAACTCTCTTCTTTATTTTTTATTTTACTCTCTCAATTGGGTTCACACACATGACCCATTAGTACCCTTATTTATTTTATGTTTTACTATGATTATTTTATTTTGTTAAAACAAAATTAATTGTTACTAAATCTTATTTCTAATACTCCTCTAAACATCATTTGATTTTCAAAACATTACTAATATTTCAGAACTAATATATGATAAATTAGAGTAATTAAAATAATTAATCGTTTAAAAAAAATATACACATTACTAACAATTAAACTCTCTTATTCAAAATCATCACTATAGTTATACTTATTTTTCAAAACACTCGGATTAGAATACTATCATAATTAGAAAATAGTCAAAATCATAAAATAAATAAATATAATATCAACACTATATTTAATTACTAAATCATAATTAAATTATATAAGATCACATTCCATAACAAGCATACAAAAATAAAGGAAATTGACTATAATATTACTACTATCACAAGATAATTATTTATAAAATCAATAACTCAAATAAGAGATACTTAGAAATAATTAAAATATAAACATGCGCACACTTAATATTAGTCAAACATATAAGAAAATATCATATTAATAACGAATGCACATATACATGTAAAATTGTTAAAATCATATTCTTTAAAATATTTATACTAAAATACTATAATATTTAGAAAAATATATAAAATATAATATTTGTTATTTATATAACTCATTTAGTTAAATATGTACAAGATTAGCGCATCATAAAAAGCGGACATATAAATAAAATTAATAAACATATAATCTTAAATAATTTTAACACCAAATTAATTATTTAAAATCCTATTTGATTAATAAAATAATTTATTATAAATTTTGGGGTGTACATTCAAGTGCTTGTGGAAATCAATTTGATTTTGTTGATTAAATTCTTTTGATTGAAAGGACTAGACATAGTTATTGTGTTGGTGGTGAATGAGGATAAGTTAGTTTTGTAATCTCTCTTCCATGTCTCATTACTTTTGTTAATATTGGTTTAAATTTGTAGCCAAAATATGTTTTATCGAAAAGAAAAAAAATTTAAACAAAAACACAATTCAAACCCCTTTATCGTGTTGTGTTCACTTTCAATTAGAAACAAAGCTTGAAGATATAAGAGACTATGGTCACTTTCAATTAAAACACCCTTCATTTATAAGAGATTGTGTTCATAAGGGTATTTTAGACATTAAATATTTGGATACTAACCATCAATGACAAAACATTTTTACAAAACTCTTTGTTGAAGATAAATTCAAACTTATAAATACAAATTTGAATATTCAAATTAAAAGGAATGATAACTTAAACCTTGTATTAGTTTGTCTCTAAGCATATCAACTGTATTTTCCCTCAAAAAAATGAGTTTATTCTACCTCTATTTTTTGTTAAGATATATGTTATGCCTTTGAAAAATTGAAATTATTTATGTCTTCGGTTGACTGAACTTCAATATGTCTTTCAAACATCTGATAGCATTTTAGCAAGTGTACTGAATCATTGCAAGTAATAACTAAAACGGTAGTACCGAGTGTCGAACTCAAGGATTGCGTTTTAGTATCGAATTATATTTAATTAATAAAATTGAACAAAAAGTTCCCAAACTAATTAAAATAATATTTAAAATTAACAACAGTAGTAAAATTGATCCTTAATAATAAGAAAAATGTCAGGAACGAGTTTCACTTCGAATCGAACCTTGGTGTCTAATTTGATCCTAATTATTGAACTCCTTTATTGTATTATTACCGAATTCTATTTATTATTTATGCCCTAATGCCTTAGTGACCTAACCTTTAATTCTAACGTAACCCCTAATTCCTTAGTGGATTTAAGATTAGAATTAAGTCTTACCGTACATGAATTCTCTTGTTAAATTATTGTATTTGCAACTAATTTAATTGGTTTCAAAACATTCATCTATCCCTAGACTACAAATTCATGAATTTCTCATCTCAAGTATTCGTAAAGTCCACTTCCATTTTAAAATATGAAAAATAATTCAATAAACTCATTCATCTTATTACACTCATCCCTAACAAATAGGGTTTAGTTACTCATGACAGAGATAGAAAAGATAGAGAAAAGAGAAGAATTACAAAATAGATTAATGGATAATTCTTGATAAAACTTTCCCAATGGATTAGAAATGGTCGTCTTTTAGTTTCCCTGCTAGGGCATAAGTCTCCCAACTTCCCAATAGTCAAAAAGATCAATAGAAAGTGAGAAAAAAAATGCATTTTAATGATTATAATCGTGTGCCACGCGTCCCAAACACAACTTTTGCGCTTAAAGTGCGACCTGACAGACGCTCCAGCATTAAAATGCGCCTTAGGCACGGTTATTGCGTTTCAGACGCACAACTTCTTTATGTTTAACATTTTCTGTATTTTGCTCCATCTTTAAGTCTAAATTGGGTTCTAATGTCTTCATGAAAGTTGTTACTGTGGATCTTAGCCTTCATTTTCAATTGGTTTGACTCCAATTGGACATCGTCAACTCTATATATGTCTGAAATACTCCACCTAGGAAATATTGATTTCTCGCCAAAATTCAACACTGCACTAAAACAAAAAGCAACGTAAAATTACGATAAAATCCTTACTTAATCAAGGGAAGAAAAACACAGACATTTTATTAACTCAAAGAACTAAAATCAACATAATATATCAAGTAACTTCTGAAATTAACTAATGGTTAAAGATAAACAAGACTAAAATCAATGAAAAATATGCATATGATGAAGAGTCGTCACAACCTCAAACTTGGTCTATTACTTGTCCCCAAGCAACAATTAATTTCAAATTTGGTACAATTAAAAGCAAACTTAAGCTGAATTTCTCAAATCAAATCAAACTCAATTCATAAAGGCCCAACTACTACAAAACATTCTTCATGCTTTGTGGTTGCTTAAAAAAAACAACACAATTTGTACACTTTAGCATTCATACATCAAGTTCAACTTTCTCTTCACACAATCTCACCAAAATTTCTCTCAAGGGTTTTGCAATGGTTATGTACTTATCACTCAAATCCTAGAACATGCATCACACTATCATAGGCTTGACAAAAATTCTAGTTGGCAATCACAATGCAACAGACACATACACTTATGGAGGACTTTCGGGTTGTAATGTGGCTTAGAAATTATTCTACCACTTTTTTATCACATTTTCATTTTGGAGATTCTCAAACATTAACAACAAAACCAATAAGATATTATTTATCAAAGTACACAAACTGATTTTTTTCTTCTTTTTTTTTTTTTGATTATTTTTTTACTTTATGTTTTTAGAAACACCACCCTAAACTTAAAAGGTTTATATCCCATGAGTAACTCCAAACTTAGAATTTTACCAAGACGAGACAAAAGTTTTCCTACCTAACTCCAAGTAAGGTGATTGAATTAAAGTCATGTCTTTGGCTTGTAATGTGGCTAGTAACCAAAAGAATGGACAAGACTCAAACTGGCTAGCAAAGGATAAAATTTGCATAGGGTAGTTAAAAAAGCTCAAACAACCAAATAAAATTGTATCAGTGTATGCATAAATTACAAGTGATGCAAGTCCGAATTATTACTAGTTCTGAAGAGATAACACATGTCTAGATAATCACACAACAAATAATTAAAGTGTTTAGTCGCAAAAGCTCACAACTAGGATAACAAGAGAGCATGAACTGTCAAAATAATGTCAAACATGTCATTGAAAAGTTAATTTTTTTTTTGAAAAATTGATATAAAGTTAGGTTTCTACAACCACAAAGTAATCAATGATGTATGCATTAGCGAAACTCGTCGAATTGAGCAATGACATGAGCAAAGAAATGAAATTTAAATTTCAAAATCTCAAACAAAAAACTTAAGATCAAATGCAAGTTATTACAACTTGTTCATAATAGTACACATTTAGTGAAAGCAAAAGAAACATATTCAACTACTGAAATAAAGAAAAAAAATAAAAGAAAAGAAAAGAAAGAAAATAAATAAATAAAAACAAAGAAAAAAGGAAAGAAAAACCTCTCTCAGTTGGGTAATTCATTCAAAGGAAAGAAAATAAATTAGAATAAAATATGCCTCCTGGTGTTTGTTGAGATGAAGCGAAGGCTTGCTAGAGATTGGTTATTCTAGTTCGATTCTAGCTTGTCCATCTTGTTCATCGATCATCAACTGTTCCATCATAATTTCGATCCGGCCAAATCTATCTTCTGTGGTGATTTGTGGTGGATGATGAGGATGGTCATGTGGCCCCTGTGGTTTAGTATTTCCTCCTCTGGCATCGCTGCTTGTGGAGCGCTAGGATAGTCTATCAAAATCATAGAGTGTATTTCTATCCACTTTGCAGTGTTTGGGTAGCAGGTTTCACCATTTCTTCACCCAATTTAGGTGACACTCTCACCTGCTCACAAAGTTTTTTATCAGGGAAACATGATGGAAGTAGTCGGTCGGAGAATCAAGAATAATTGTTCCCCTAAGATCATGAGCTAGTAGCATGCCCACATTAATTATGCCGCCTTTTATGATACCGATTAGTAGACATGCTCTTTGAAATGTTATATCTAACACATTTGAACATGGTAGTAGCGTATGATGAACAAAGGTATTCCTTGATTTTGAAATTGGGGTGAGATCCAATGAATGCAGTTCCCTAGGTGAGCTATATCTATTTCCTACCAAATCTATGTATGGTATGCATAAAATGTGTAAGATCTCTTGGGTGTCTATTTTTATAATTTTGTCCTTATCGGTTTGAAAGCGGAAATCTTTATAGTTCGGTAGACCAAAGATTGCATCGATGACTTGAGGCGTGAAGGGCACCATTTTTCTCCACACATGACTCATAAATTAATCATGTGGGAATGGTTTGTTAGACTTCAGATTAGAGGCATTGGAGAAGAATTCCACTCCTAAGGATTTGCTCGTTATGGTGACAAATATGGTCAGCTTTTCCCATCCAATGGAAGCAATCATCGTCTGGATGTCAACAAATTCATTGGTATCCAACTTAAATTTTTTCTCACTCACAAACTTCTTGATTGTGGAGAGTTTGGCATGAAACTCTTGTGTTGCCATGGTCTTGTATAAGAATGTATCGTGCGATTGGGAGGAAGATGTATTTGCGACCTTAGTGTGTTTAGCTTTATGTTGGGTTGCCATTAAGTCCTACAAAACAATTATGCACATCCACGATTCAAAATCTCAAAGGTTAGAGAGAATTAGTTTGAGCATGTCTCCCCTTGACAAAACAACCACATCAATTGCCCTGAATTTATCCAACTAAATTTCGAATGATAACAATGCACATAGATTGACCTTTGATAAATTAAAATTCAATAGTGATTGTATCATTTTCTCAAACAGTTGGAGGGAATTATAGATTTTGTGGTAATTAGGATTCAAATGTCGTTGTGTCATTTCTCAAATAGTTGGAGTGCAAAGCACGAAATACGTAAACAACCCACATTCATAAGTGCACAATCTCCACCACTAACACACATTCGAATTCAGACAACCAACATGAGGAATCAAGAATGAATTGAAACACCAAAATCAATCCCCAAACACATCTTTTGGTTCCTTGCTCATACAAAACATCAAGAATGAATACAACTAGCAATTAATAACTATACATGAAACTAAATGGATTAAAATGATATTGAAATGCAAAAATATTGTGCAAAGGATATGAATTTGGGTTGCCTTCAAATTAGCATTCATTTAATGTCTTGAGATTGACATTCCACTCTTCAAGTAGTGATCAGATTGATGGACTCCATCGAAAGTTTTAACTCTCCCCCAGAGTAAGGTTTTAGCCTTTGTCCATTCACCTTGAAAATTCGGTTTGAGTGTGAATCTTTCAACTCCATAGCACCGTATGGAAATACCTTGATTATTTTGAAAGGGCCTGACTATCTTGACTTTTGTTTTCCTGGAAACAACTTCAATATTGAGTTGGAGAGAAAAACTAGTTATCCTTCTTGGAACTCCTTGAATTTAATTTTTTTTTCATGCCACTTCTTGTTTTTTTCTTTATATATCTGGGTGTTTTCATATGCAAAATTCTGGAAAATTCCGGAACTCCTCTAACTCGTGAAGCTGAAGAATTCTAGATTCACCTGCCTTGACTAAGTCAAAATTCAAGTACTTCGTCGCCCAAAATGCTCGATACTCCAGTTCAAGAGTCAAATGACAAGCTTTACTATACACTATTTGTTTCAAAGACATACCCAAGGAGCTCTTGAAAGTTGTTCGATATTCCCAAAGTGCATCATCAAATTTCGTTGACCAATATTTTCTTAATGCATTCATTGTCTTTTCGAGGATTTGCTTAAGTTGCATGTCGGATACTTTAAATAGCCCACTAGTTTATGGGTGACATGGGGTTGCCACCCTATGACACACATTATATTTCCTTAGAAGGTATTCCATTTTCTGGTTTAGAAAATGATTGACCTCTCACTAATCAACGCTCGAGATAGGCCAAAACGCATGAATATGTTCTTCTTGAGAAAGTGATGACTTGTTGTGAATCATTGGTTGGTGTAAAAATTGCTTGAACACACTTTGAACATAATCCACTACCACCAAAATATGAACTTTTTCATAAGAGGATGGGAATGGACCTATGAAGTCAATACCCCATACATCAAACACTTCTACTTATAATACAGGATTTTGAGGCATCTCATCCCATTTTGAAATCTTACCGGTGTGTTGGCATTGATCGCGCTTCTTCACGTAGTTGAATGCATATTTAAATAATGAAGGCCAAAATAATCTCGATTGGAAAACTTTTCCTGCAGTTCGATCCCCACTGAAATGACCCTCATAATCAGAGTCGTGGCAGTGCCATAAGACCTTTTCTTTCTCCTCCTCATGCACACACCTTCGCAACAACCTATCCACTCCTATTTTGTCTACAAAAGGTTTATACATACATAGAACTTGGCATCACGGATAAACTTCTTTCGTTGTGGGTAAGTTAAATCAGATGGAATTGCCTCACCTACATTTAAATTAGCAATGTTAGCGAACCAATGGGCCTTGGTAATTGCGAAGATGTGTTCATCAACAAACTGGTCTCGTATTGGTTTAGTGTTATCATCCACCTCCATATTCTCCAATCGAGATAGGTGGTCGGCTTCAGTGTTTTATGATCCCTTCTTATCTCGGATCTCAATGTCAAACTCGTGTAGTAAAAGAATCCACTTGAGTAGCCTCGGCTTCCATCTTGCTTAGCAAACAAATACCTCAAGGGATCATGATCAGTGTAAATAATAACTTTCGATCCTAACAAATAAGATCGAAATTTATCAAAAGCATAAACTACATCTAATAATTATTTTTCAGTTGTGGCATAATTATATTGTTCCTGATTCAAAACATGAATGGTGTAGTAGATTATATGCAATAACTTATCCTTTCTTTGTTTCAGGACTGCCCCGATAGCATTATCACTAGCATCACACATGATTTCAAAAAGTTAGTGACCAGTCAGGTGCAATGATAATGGGGGCAGTTATCAACTTATCTTTCACAAGTAGGTTTTCTAAGAGGTTTTGAAATTTAAGAAAAGTCTTCTATAAATCTCCTATAAAATCCAGCACGGCCTAAAAAACTTATAATGCCTTTTCCGTTGGTAGGAAGGGGAAGTTTTTCAATAACTTCAACTTTGGCCTTGTCAAACCCGATCCCCTTGTGGGAGATTCAATGGCCTAACACAATTCCCTATCTTACCATAATATGACATTTTCCTAATTTAGAAGCAAGTTAGATTTTTCACATCTTTCTAATACAAGAGATAGATTAATCAAACAATTATCAAAAGATGAACCACAGATAGAAAAGTCATCCATAAATATTTCGATATGTTTCTCAATCATATCAGAGAATATAGACATCATGCACCTTTGAAAAATGGCAGGTGTATTACACAACCCAAACAACATTCGACGAAAAGCAAACACCTCATATAAACATGTAAATCCAATTTTCTCTTGATCCTCGGGTGCCACAGCTATTTGATTGTACCCCGAGTAGCCATCTAGGAAGTAATAATACTCATGTCCAGCTAGCCGCTAACGTATTTGGTCAGTAATAGGGAGCCAAAAATTATCCTTCTGCATAGCACTGTTCAATCTTTTATAATCACTTCAAACTTTCCACCCTATAACCGTCCGTGTAGGAATTAGCTTGTTCTTTTCATCTGTGATGACGGTTGTTCGACCCTTTTTTGGTACCACTTGGACGGGGGTAAATTAGACAAGCTTCTAGGAGCTTTACCACTTATTTCCTAATCACTTCTTTAATTGTCGGACTAAAATCTTCTTTGGGGTTGTACAACTAATTTGTGATTGTCCTCCATTAGGATTTTGTACGTGCAAATAGTCGAACTTATTCTCTTCAAGTCCTCAATGGACCAACCAATGGCACCCTTATTGCTTCTACAAAATTTTCAACAACTTCTCTTCTTGTAAATAACTCAAGCTTGCACAATGATAGATGAACTCTTATCTTTTTTACCCAAGAATACATATTTCAAATGATGAGGCAACTGCTTGAGTTTAATATGTCATGTCTCTTTCTTTTTCTCTAAGGACTCGTCTTCATCCCCTTTCAACTCCTCCCATCTAATAGGGGAACAGGGGGAGTAAGATGGTGATGCTTCTAACATGGCTAAAATCTCTTTCACCTTTGGATCTTCACTTGCTTTAACAACATCTTAGGGTAGGCATAACACTCTTTGTAATGGAAAAATGGGTGCTTGATGCTCAATTTCTTCGTTGACTATCGCATCTAAGATCTCGATTCAATTGAAGTACTTCCACTCTGCTTGACTTTAAGTGGTACTTATTCACTTACGTTGCCACTTCTCGTTGTCACTGCATTGACTATTTCTCGAAATTTAGAACTATATCACTAAGAAAATTTCCAAGCACTCTTTGTGTCATTTTTTGAGCAAGTTGACCAAGTTGGGTCTCCAGATTCTTTATTGATGCACATAGTGATTTTTCTGGATGGCTTTTGAGTTTTCAATGATAGAACTTGTGCTTGTTACTAACTTCTCAATAGCACTCTCCCAAGCAGCTTTTCGAGTTGGAGCTTGCTTTGATTGAGTTTCTTGTTGACCTTGAGATTTGTAAGACCCTTAATTTTAATTTATGCAATTATAGGATATTTTGTGTTAAATTACTTAGGTATTTAGCCCAATTTTATTTCTTTTTGTGAATTAAGTACTAAAAAAGTATTTTATTAGAGTTTGTAATATGTTTAATATATGTATATTTATATATATATATATATATATATATTTTGAATCTCGATTAAAATTATTGGTCGAAGAATAATTTAATATCGAGTAGTTTTTTTAAAATGTCACTTGTAGTTGAAAAATGCATATGTCAATTGAGTTGTCGGGAAAGTAGATATTTTTTAAAAAAAAGTAAGTTGAGAAGTGATGTGTAAAGATGTTTTCTAAAAATATCTATAAAGTTTTGATTTTTGTTTTGTTGAATTTAATTATATATATATATATATATGAAAGAAAGGAAGGAAGAAAGAAAACAAAAAGCTGAAAAACATTTTCCATGCGGTCTCGATTTCTTCTTCCTCTATATCAACCAAGTGTAGCTGTTTTTAAAAAAAAAACACAAACCCTCATTTATCTACTAGATCTAAGCTTCCATTCGAGAAGTGTCAAGAGGGAAAGTTACTCATCTCCATATTACGGTGTTTGTGAGCTAACTTTTGAGGGTATCAACGCGAGCGAGAGTTTTCACCGTATTTGATCGCGGTAGTGAAAATGGTTGAGGAACTAACGACGAAGGTAAGGACTCCTTTCAAATTTTTAGTTTGCATATAGAGACATTGTAGGTGTGATTGTTGTATGATTAATGTGTGATTGTGTTATAATTAATTTCGATGTGTATATATATATATATATATATATATATATTGAGTGAAATTTTTGAGTTATTTACAAATAAATGAGTTTGAACTGAAGTTGAAATTTTACAACAAAAAAAAATTAGGATATTTAAAGTTGTGAAAAAGTTCAAATTTTAACTAAGTTAAAGAGTTTGAGCAATAAGATAGATTGAAACTAAAATGATTAGAGTTCCAAATATTACACTTTTAATTACTCTTGGGCTGAGTTTAAAACGAAAAAGTTTATAGTATTTTATTAACTCAAAATGTCAGTGCTTTAATAGTCAAGTGTGTGTATGTGTGATATGAACAAATTCTTATAAATATTTATGCTTATATAGTTAGCTCCATGAAGCTCGAAAAGGAATCGAGATCGTTTGCACCAAGTTATAAATATTTATGTTTATGTACTTAGCTCCTTGAGTCTCGAAAAGGAACCGAGACCGTTGGCACCGAGTTAGCTCCTTGAGAACTCTGATATATTAATGTTGTTGTGGTGATTAAGTTTTGATGTGATTATATATTCATAACTGATAATATGTGAGTTATGAATTTTATTGAGGAAAATTTGTTTTGAGTATACTCTGCATTAAGTTTAAAAAAATCATTAGTGTTAAGTGTGTATTAAAAATGGGGAATCTTTTAATAGTTGTATTTACTTAATGATTGTGGTGACAATAATTTGAGTATGCTAATGCATTTCATAGCTTATGGTGACCGTGATGGGTCACAGTGTTAGTGGTGATCGCGATAAGCTATAGTGTTAAATAATGATTGTGATGGGCTACGAAGTTAAGTGGTGACTATGATGAGCCACGAGATAATTCCATGTGATAGTTGGTCCATTTTATCCTTACGAGGATTTAACTTATGTGTAAGGCATGTGATAGGCTACACTCTAGTAAATCGTTCTAGCTTGTGAGAGACTTCACCTCGGTAATTTGTACTAAGGCCTATGATAGGTGGTACAATTATGATTTACACCCCTTCGAGGAGGGTTTTTGTTTGAAATTCCAGAATCATGCGCATTGGCATATTTGCATTGCATTAGGGTGTCTGACACACGAGTCATGTTTGTTATACTATGATGATTGTATATACATACTCGGTTGTTGTTTTTTATTGTGTAGTAATTGCTTTGAGGTGTGAATTTGTGTTGACTAAGTTTCAATATAACTATGTGTTCATAATTGATGTTATGAATGTTTGATGTGTGATTGAGGTGTGAATTATGTGTTCATAATTGATATTATGAATGTTTGAAGTGTTATCGATGGACTTCGTATCGTAAGTGCTAAATGATTCAGAGCCTTTTTAAAACTGAAAAACCTGCAAAATTTACCAATTGTATTCGGCTACATGCATTGTGTAGTCACGTTCAACATTTATCCAAAAATTTAACCTCGTATTAGAATACAACTGAGTGATTTATGCCAGTGATTTGACTTGTATTCGGCTACATCATCTTGTAGTCGAATACAAATGTGCAGTTTTTGCTATTGGCTTAGCACTTGTATTCGACTACGAAAATGTTGTATTCAAATACAACAGTGCAGTTTTGTCAAAAACTTCATTTTTCAACATTGTTTATACGTTTTTTACATATGAAAAACCTTTCGATGAGTATGCTATGACGAAAGGGTCTCTTGAGCATTTGAAAATATAAGAATTGGGTTAAGTGTTATTTGTTAATTTCGGTTGGTGACCCTTTATAATTATTGTGGATATTGGGCTTTACCCTTAGATTATACCCGAGTTCTTCCTACCGATTGTTACCTTGACGACAGAATCTTCGTTAGACTTCCTTGACCAAGACTCGTTGATTGCTTGGGTATACAACCTCATCTCAAGCAGGGCTAATTATACGAGGGGATAGTGAGCACAAGTAGGAAAGCTGAAGTACGTATACCACGTGGAGCTCACTTGCGAGAATATCGAGTATCCGGTACTTTCAAGATTGGTGCTTAGGATGAGGGGAGCACGGGACGATGCAGAGGATTCCTCGGTTAAATTTGAGGCGAAGGCCACTGTATAAGCTGGAGATACAGTGGTTGGACCGGGGACTAGCGGAAAGGATAAAAGGTTGATGCTAGTAGGAAGAGATATTATAGGACCTTCTAGGTAAGTCGAGTCAGAGCTTCCATTTCCAGTGAATGCTCCTTTACCGACTTTTGCTGAAATAGCGGACTGTTTTGAGATCCCAGCGTCATCAAAACCACCTATCTCGTGGGTGGATTTGACATTTGAGGAGAATGATCTTTCTATAGATGTTGATGAGGAGGAGGTTACTTCCAAGATGGATGTTGTGTCATAACGCACTTGTGGAGGGTGTGAAGGACACCCATGTTATTGTAGTTGCTAGTAAACGATCAAATTAGTTTGGTCGTATGGGGACTTAATGTCTTTGGTGGTCGTACTTATTTCATTTTGGGATGATTGTATCTAAAACTTATATTGCCAGTTGACATTTATTCGGTGGGTCCATGTTCCATTTTTCGACCATGGGGGAAATAGCACTCTTGGATCAGTGCTTTTGTGCAGGTGTCTACCGTGAATACCCAGGGGTATGAGTGATGTCTGATAAGTCTCATAGCCCCGGTGTATTTTCTATTTGTATATTTTGGCTTATCGTCTAAAAAACTATTTCATTTTGTTTGTTTTTAGGACGTAATTGTTCAGGACTCTTGTCGTTTGTTTTACGCAAGTTATTTTTATTATTTGTTTTTGAAAAATAAATACATTCGCACTGTTAAAAATTGGGGTGTTACAAGATCGACCTTGTTGATCTAGAGTAGGGATTGTTCTACTTCCCATTATTACCCACAAAATTCACCTCTTCTAGTTCTTTTGTATCGTCTTCATTTGGTTCTTCACAAGCACCATTTTTATGCGCTCCCCCACAAAAGTCACAACCAGTATGTTTCAATAATTTGACATGGGCCACTTGGGGTTGTATATTTAGAGTTGTCATTCCCTTCTTTATCTCAGCAGCGATAACATCTTCTATATATCATGAGAGCAACCTGCCTTGAGCAAACCTAGCATCCATAACATTCAATTCAATTATACCACTTATTGATCCACCACCTCTGTCATACAACATCATTTGTTCATTTGACACCATGATCTCGATAATTTTGCGTGCTTCTATTGAGGTCTTGTAATTCAAAGAATCCTCTGTTGTTGCATCCAACATAATTCTAGTGTTAGGCCTCAGACCAGTATAGAATATTTGCATTTGGATAGTGTCGTCAAAAGCATGATTGGAGCATCCTACTAGTAAACTCTTGAACCTCTCGTAAGTGTCATGAAGAGATTCTCCCTCTATCTATTTGTAACTAAAAATCTCTTTCCGCTTTCTAACGAACATAGTTGGGGAAAAGTATTGTTATAAGAACATATCTTCAAGGTCCTCCCACGTGGTGATGCTACTAGAAGGAAATGAGTTAAGCCACTCATTAGCATCATCTTTCAATGACAATGGAAATAATCTCAATATCTTGTCTTCTTCAGAACAACCATCTATTTTCACTGTTTCACATAATTCAAAGAAGTTTGTGAGGTGTCTATTGGCATCTTCCTTATGTTTATTGGAAAAATGAATCTCCTTCAACTCTTGGTATAGAGTAGGACTCACTTCAAACTTGTTAGATGTAATCGGTGTGTTATGGATAGCCAATCGAGCACGGTTTCTATTTCGATTCTTATACTCGCCGATGGTACATTCAGCAGGTGTTGGTGGATTAGCCATTTCCAAAAATAAGAAGAAATCCCCCAAATTCTCTTCTTCCACTACTAATTTATTTTTCCCTTTGTCTCCTTTCTCGAACCTCTTTTCGATTTGCTTTCATAGTGTTTTCAATTTTTGGATCAAAGAAAAGTTCAGTTCAGGACTGGCGTCGCATACAAGGTTAGACAAATTGTAAGTAATGAATAGTTTTAAAATAAAGAAAGATAAATAGTTAAGTATAATTAAAGTAGTTTTAAAACATAAATTTTTTTAAAAAAAATAAAAATAAAATAAAAGCAAAAATTTTGCAGAGCAAAAAGTTTCCATTTAGTAAATAAATTATTACTCAATAGTGATATGGCAATCCCTGGCAACAGCGTCAAAACTTTATAGCGTTTCAGTAAGTGTATTGAATTGTTGCAAGTAATAATTAAAATGGTAGTACCGAGTGTCGAACTCAAGGATTGCATTTTACTATCGAATTATATTTAATTAATAAAATTAAACAAAAATTTCCCAAATTAATTGAAATATTATTTAAAATTAACAACACTAACAAAATTCATCATTTATAATAAGAAAAATGTTAGGGAAGAATTTAACTTCGAAAATGCCAGGGATGAATGTTAGGGATGAATATCCTTTATAACAAAATTGATCCTTTATTATTGCCCTAATATCTTAGTGACTAAACCTTTAATTTCAAAGTCACCCTTAATTCGTGGATTTAAGATTAGAATTAAGCCTTACCATACATGAATTCTCTTGTTAAACTATTGCATTTGCAACAAATTTAATTGGTTTCATGACTTGCATCTATCCCTATACTACAAATTCATGAAATTCTCATCTCAAGCATTCGTAAAGTCACTTCTGTTTCAAAATATGAATTGTAGAACATTTTAATGTTGATCAAGCAATAAAAAGCATTAAGCAGAGATGAGAAAATAATTCAATAAACTCATTCATATAATTAGAAATCAAATTAGAAAAATAAGGGTTTCATCTTGTTACACTTTTTCCTAATAAATAAGGTTTAGTTACTCATAATAGAGATAGAAAAGATAGAGAATAGAGAAGAATTACAAGAAAGATTCATGAATGATTCTTGATAAAAATGCCCCAATGGTGTTAGAAACGACCTCTTGTAGTTTCTCTGTTATAGCACAAGTCTCTCAACTTCCCAATAGTCAAAAAGATCAATAGAAAGTGGGAAAAAATGCATTTTAATGAATGATGTATGTGCCCCAGGTGCAGCTTTTGCGCTTCAAGCGTGACTCGATAGAGGCTTCAGCATGAAAAACGTGTCTCAGGCGCAGTTTGTTGCACTTCAGGCGCACAACTTCTTTTGTTTAACATTCACTGCATTTTACTCATCCTTTGAGTTTTAATTAGGTTACGATATCTTCATGCAAGTTGTAGTTATGGATCATAGTTTTCATTTTCACTTGGTGTGACACCAATTAGACATCTACAACTCCAAATATGGTTGAAATACGACACATAGGTAATGTTGATTTCTTGTCAAAAATCAGCACCGCACTAAAACAAAATGCAAGTCTATTTATGTTTTCCCTACCCTAAGAAAAGGTTGATGATGAAGAAGTTTTTCCTCCCCTAAGAAGAAGACGAAAGGTAATCATTTCCTCCAAGTCTGTTTATGTTTCTGCTTCTATTAATGTTGATAGTAATGTAGAATTAATTTCATACAATGCTAACACTCAACCTTAACCTACAATACTAAACATTGTATTTGAAAGTGAAACCCAGTCCTCATCTAACATTTAACAAACACCTAAAACCATATACACCATCCTCACTTTTGAAGAAGCCAAGGAGAACCCAATCAATGTCTCATCTATATCTGACACATACTCATCTAGACATTTCTTGCTATGTAGAAAATCCTTACCCCTTAGACTCTAAACTTCCAAACTTAATTTATATAACCTAAGCCAACACAACACCTTTAACCACTCCAAACACACCAAACCAAAAAACACCATCACTTATCACTTTTGCTTTTGACCCTCAATCACCATGCTTTGAGGTAGCGTCTCAGATGATTACCTCTAAACTATACGCCACAATTCCATATAACCTTGCAGCCTTCATCCCCTCTCTAGCCTCTAGTTTCCCAAACTTGGATGATTTTATTTATGCATTAACTATTAGGGTTAACATAATTTGGAAGATGAACTCAAGCAGCTTGGATCCTAATGAAGTATGTTCTTAATGGGAAAAATGTCTCTAACCAGATAAGGAAAAACATGGAGTATAGAAAAGAGTTGGCTCATCAAAACTCTATTGTCATTCAGAACACAAAGAGAAGATACAAGAAACTCAAACCATAAGGACTCTGCACAACAACATAAGCAACAACAAGTGAAGCTGCCTCTCCCTCTACACCTTATCATGTGAAATTATGATGGTTATTTAACTATCTTTATTGCAATTTCGTGTGGTCATTCCCTAAGTTAAGATATATCTCCTAGAAGTTCCTCAAGTAAATGTTGCTACAGAACCCAGTTCCTTTGTTGAATCATATGTCCTACTAGTTGTTCCCTCTACATTGTTTGACCCTTCTCAATTTATAAAGAAGGAAGATTTTGTAGGGATAGAAACTAAAAGTGAGGCCTTCATATATGGAATCTACGGCCAATAATCAAAAGCAAATCTAAAACACCTTTGGCCTTCGCTAGATTTTTTGACACATCCACACCCTTAAGATTTTTTTTTCTTTTCATGTAATTTAGTATGTATAGCTTTTGTTTTCTCTATGATAATAAAAATTTAAAACTTTCTATGCAATTTATTTTTACATTTTTTCTTCCATAATTTCTTTTTATCTAATGACAAAAATGAGAGAAGCCTTGAGAAAAAGTTTCTTAGTCTCAAACTTGTTAATCTTTGCCAAATAGTTACAAGTTAAAGAATAAATGGTTGCACATTGTTGTCAACATAATGTTAGATATGTGTAGATGCTCTAACACAAGCTCTAATATGTGAAGATGCTTTCTCACTCCTCCGCTATACACTATAAGAAAAATCTTATTTTGTGGTCAACTTTATAAATATTTTGTGACCGAATAAAACCCTCACAAATTTGTGACCGAAAAAGCTCTCACAAAGGCTAAAATTGAAATTGGTCATCTTTTGTGGTTGAAAAAGCCCTCACAAAATTTTAAATATTTAATTGGATTTTGTGGCTACCTAAGCCCTCACAAAATCACAACATTGTGATTTTGTGAGGGCTTAGGCAGACACAAAATCCAGTTAAATATTTAAGGATTTTGTGAGGGCTTTTACACCCACAAAAATGAATTTTGTGGGCCAAATCCGTCACAATGAGCTGATGTGACCAGAGTATATGTGGCGGCCTATGCCGCCACAAAGGATTGGGGACGTGGCGTTACTCGCCGCTCAGGCCGCCACAAGTGGAGCTGACCGTTACCCTTACTAGCGGCAAAGGCCGCCACAAAATCCTTTCTAGCCGTTGGCTTTACTGGCGGCAAAGGCCGCCACAAACTCCTTATAGCCGTTGGCATTGTGGCTGCTTTGGCCGCCACAAATGCTCAAGGCCAATACTATATATATCTCTCACCCTCCTACTTCATTTTTTCACATCCAACTTCTCTCTAAAACTTCATTCTCACTATTCTCTCCTCCTTCTCTCTACACAAAATTAGTCTTCATAAAAATTTGGTAAGTTTAAATTATAGTATGTATGTAATTTTATAATTTTATTTTTTAATTTGATATAACTAATTAATGTTATTGAATTTTATTTTTATAGTGCTTGTTAATTATTTTGAAGACTTGCAAGCATCGTACGTGAGTGAAAGCTTGAAGTCAGACGCTACTCGGCATTCAAGTTAGTATTTTATATATTTTAAATTTAGATTAGTAAATATATATATATATATATATATATATATATAATTTATAAAATATAGATTAGTAATATATATATTTAGATTAGTTTTATAAATTTATTTTTAAAAAAATAGGAATGATTGTGTTTACATATTAATATATGATAAATTAAAGTTTCAAACCACGGTTAAAATATATTAGTTTTAATATAATTATTATTTAAAAAAACATTAATAAAATTTATGATATTATTATTTTTTGTTATAAATAAGTCTTGATTATTAGTCTTGATTTTTAAAAAAACACCATTTAAAATTTTATATAGGTTTGTATAATGATATAGTCTTGATTAATAATTTATTATATGGTTTGCAAATTAATTAATATATAATCCCCTAATTGACATATATATCAAAGTTATTGATTTTAAAAAAACATTAATAAAATTTATCATATTAATTATTATTTTTTGTTATAAGTATTAATATTTTATTATATTATTTATAATTTATTATATTGTTGGCAAATTAACATATATATATATAATGTTTATTTAATTATTATTTTTTTGTAAGTATTGATATTTTTTTATAGTATTGATATATATTTTATTATTGTATTCGGTATATATTTTATTATTGTATTGATAATAATATATTATATTGTGTGCAAATGCATGCTCCCCTAATTGACATATAAATATGTCAAAATTTATATTAATGCTTTTGAAAAATAAAGCAATTAATATATAAAACATCGATATATATATATATAAAGCAACTATGGATTTAGACCGTAGTTGGATGTACGATAGGAATTTTCCTGGAAGAAATGGTCTTAAACAACGTTTTGCTAACAATGTCGAAGACTTTCTCAATTTTGCGAGAGTGCAAAAAATTGTCCAAGATGAAGGGGGGATGAGATGTCCATGTTGTTTACGTCGATGTAGACGGTTTAAAAGTGAAGATGAAATAAGAGTACATTTGTATGCAGACGGATTTATGCCTAACTACTGGATTTGGACTAATCATGGAGAAGAGTCTCCGGTCGCGCCTAATACTAGTACATCTTTGGAGAATTATAACATAGGTCCTTCAAGTAGTACTAACATGTTAGGTATAGATTATTATAACTATCAACACTTTGAGGCGATGAATGATATGATCTCGGATGTTGTTGGGGTTAATTTGTCATTCAATGAAGATCAATATGATGATACCGATGGACTTCCCAATGAAGAAACTCAGAGATTTTATGGTCTTTTGAAAGAGACAAATAAACCATTGTTTGAAGGTTCTTCAAACTCAAAGTTATCAATGTGTATTAGACTGTTAGGTCTAAAGTCTCAATTTCATGTCCCTGATTTAGCTTTGGATTTGATGACTAAAATGATGCTAGACGCAACACCTGTTAGAGATGGTTTACCGCAAAGTTATTACGATGCGAAACGGTTAGTGTCAAAGTTAGGATTAGGTGTCAAGAGGATTGATTGTTGTGTTAAAGGTTGCACGTTGTATTATGACAATGAATTTGGTATGAATGATGCAAACTTATTTGAATGCAAGTTTTGTCAAGAACCAAGGTATCACCAAAGGTATAACTCAATGGTAAGTAAGGGAAAATCAATTCCAAGGAAAGCAATGTTTTACCTCCCTATTGTATCAAGATTGCAAATATTGTTTGCATCAATACAAACTGCAGGAAAGATGATGTGACATTATGAGAATAGAAGAAATTCAGGCGAGTTGCGACATCCGTCTGATGGTCAGGCATGGAAACACTTTGATCAAATATATCCTGATTTTGCGTCGGATCCACGCAATGTAAGACTTGGATTATCCTCAGTTGGATTTACGCCTTACATACAAGCATCGTCTACTCCTTATTCTTGTTGGCCGGTTATTGTTACTCCTTACAATCTTCCTCCTGATATGTGTATGTCTAAACCTTATATGTTCTTAGCTGTTGTGATACCAGGTCCTTCTAATCCTACAACTGGTATTGATATTTATTTACAACCTTTGATTGACGATTTGAAGAGGTTGTGGAATGGTGTCTTGACATATGATATTGCTCAGAGAGAAAATTTTATGATGAGAGCTACATTGATGTGGACCATTAATGATTTCCCCGCTTATGGGATGTTGTCAGGATGGGGCACCCATGGTAAACTAGCTTGTCCTATTTGTATGGAAGATACGAAAACATTTACTTTAAAATTTGGTGGGAATGCATCGTGGTTTGACTCGCATCGTAGGTTTTTACCTGCTGATCATGCATTTAGAAGGAACAAAGCTGCATTTATAAAGGGATATGCAGAAAGTCTAGGACCCCCGATGAAATTGACATCAGAACAAGTTTGGAATAAAGTAAAAGATATGCCAAAGGTACATGTTGTTAATGGTGTGGCTTGTAAACCACAAGGTTACGGACAATGGCGCAATTGGACAAAAAGATGTATTTTTTGGGATCTACCGTATTGGAAAGATAATCTTTTGAGATATAATCTCGATATTATGCATATTGAGAAAAATTTCTTTGACAACATCTTTAATACTGTGAGGAATGTGAAAGGGAAAACAAAAGATAATGACAAAGCAAGAAAATACATAGGTATATATTGCAGATGACCAGATTTGTTGTTGGTGGAACAAAACGGCAAGACCCTAAAACCTCGTGTGAACTACACTTTATCTACTGAGGAAGCCAAATATGTTTATCGTTGGATCAAAGAGCTGAAGACGCTTGACAGTTATTGTTCTAATTTGGCAAGATGTGCTGATGTGGAAAATGGGAGGATGCATGGGATGAAAAGTCATGATTGTCATATATTTTTAGAGTGTTGACTTCCTATTGCCTTTAGTGCTTTACCGACACATGTATTGAACCCACATATTGAAGTGAGTCAATATTTCAAGAATTTTTGTTCTTCAACACTCATTGATAAAGATCAGATCAAGATGGAAAATGATATTCCGATCATTCTATGTAAGTTGGAGAAAGTATTTCCTCCTGGGTTTTTTGATTCCATGGAGCATCTCTCAGTGCATCTTGCAAGTGAAGCTAGGCTTGGTGGACCAGTTCAGTATAGATGGATGTATCCATTTGAAAGGTGATATATATATACATCTCTTTATTTTCAATATACTTCAACTTATATATATATATATATATATATATATATATATACATGGAGCTTATTGTACATCTCTTTGTATATTATAGGTTCATGGGTTATTCAAAACGGTCGGTGAAAAACAAAGCTAGAGTTGAGGGCTCAATTTGTTCATCTTACCTACACCGTGAAACAACACACTTTTGTTCTCATTATTTCAACAATGAAACATTGTCACCAGTTAACGGAAGAAACGCTATTGATAGTGTTATACGTCATCCACATGCTTTATCAGTTTTTTGCTTGTCTGGTCATCATGCTGGTAGGTATTTTTCGATTTTCTAGCCAAGCGACAAAGTATTTAATGCGGCACATGTTCACGTTTTGATTAACTGCACTGAAGTTAAACCATATATTGAGTACGTTTCAAATTCCTCTTCTTATTAAATAATTATATTTAATTATATGATTAAATTGATATTCACCATATATATGGTCATCGATCAGGGCATTCTTAAATACGGAACAATCATCTGATGATATACATTCAAATTTCCCATTATGGTTTCAACAACAAGTGCATCTGGAAGAACAAACTCCTATCAATATCCACTTAAGGCACTTATCTATGGGCCCGAGTAGAAGTTTCAAAGAATGGCACACCTATTACATCAATGGATACAAATTTCACACTGAATCTTGGACTGAAGGAAAGGAAACAATTAACAATGGAGTTTGTATGAAAAGTGTCTCTGATAGTGGTGTAGTAGAAGATTTCTATGGCATAATTGAGCATATTTATGAAATTGACTACACGTTCCTTGATTATGCGAAAAAAGTGGTGTTGTTTTACTGTAAGTGGTTTGATCCATCTAGCAGACGAACTAAAATCAATTTGATATCCAATACTGTAGACATTCGAATGAGCAAAAGATATCCACGGTTTGATCCATTTGCCCTGGCCCATAATGTAAGACAAGTGTATTATGTTCCTTATCCATCAACTGTCAAAAGCAAGCAAGGTTGGTGCGATGCAATCAAAACAAGACCAACGAGTGGAATAGAAGAAGTTGAAGCAGGTCAAAATGAAGAAGTTGCATTTCAAATGGATGAAATGTCAAATTTGGATCATGTGATTGGAGATGAGACTATTAGTCAACTTTGTCATGAGTCACACATTGGAGAAGAAGTTGATGAACAACAAATAGATGAATTAGAGAACGATGAAGGCAATATTGACTTAATTCACTCATCAAATGAATATACTGATGATGAAGATGACCAAGACGAAGATAATTAATTAATTAGGCATTATATATATATTTGTATGGATATATAATTATTTATATATGTATATCATTATGTATTGTATGTATTTATTTATTTATGTATATTTCTTTATTTCATTATTATTTACATATAATTAATCTTATGTTAATTGTACATACACACATATATTATATTATATATGTATGGATATGGATGTATATATATATATATATATATATATATATATATATATATATAAACATGGCTTCAGTAGGAGTAGGAGGATCAGGAGGTTCAAGAGGTTCAGATGGATCAGGAGGACCAGGAACGGTGGCACAACAAGGAATATCCAAAACATCACGTGGTAAGAAAAAAGTTGCTAGACCACGTGTTGTTAATGACCCATCTCTCATGCTGATGCCGACCAATGGTACTAGTGGTGGAGCTATTCCTCTATATCCGGAGGTCCCAGTAGAGCCTTATACGTTAGAAGAAATAATGGAACCCGGATGTGTTGATTGCTACAACCGCATTGTCATAATTCCAGAAGGAGATGGGTATGTAAACTATGATTGTTAAATATTTTATTATTGCATATCATGTTACATTATTTTATTAATTAATTTTTATATTTAATTTGCATGTAAATTTTGAAGATATCTTCCTTTTAAACCATCTGCAAAGGCAATTGCTGAAGTCACACAAGAGAAATACAAAAAACCATGGTTGTCTTAGGGAGAGATTAAAGAGGATAAGACACCTCAATTTAGGGAAGTTGATCACTTTCTACATTGTTTCAAAGTAAGTGATTACATTAAATTATTTAAGTACTAATTAATTATATATACATTTGATTGCTTAATTGAATTATATTTTTAATATTTTTTAAATTTTAACAAACAACAAACTAAATGTACTTGGAAAAGAGAGCATGATGCCGCAGTTTGGCTTCATTTGACCATTGCTTTTCAAAGCGTCTCTCATCTATGTTGTCTTACGCACGTAATAAGGGCAAAGAAAAACGACCTAATTGGATTGGTGAAAATATTTGGACTGCTTTGTGGAGTAAGTGGAACACAGATGCTTACAAACAGAAGAGAGAAAAAGCAAATATTAATAGAGCATCTGAGAGGGGTACTAGTACTCATAAGGGAGATTCCATGTCTGCTGGTGAAATTAAATATCATATGGTAATTAATTATTATTTATAATATATATCTATTAATATTTATTCAATTAATCATCATATTTCACCATAAACTTGACATTATTTTAATATATATTTTAGGAAAAGCAACTTGGAAGGGAGGTCACTCAGACTGAGATACATCGCTATCTTCATGTTAATCCTCAAACAAATGAGTATATTGATTCGTTATCAAAAACGATTCAGGTAATTATTATATATTGATTATTATATATTTACACCTTTAAATTATTATATATTACTTATTAACTAATTTAATTTTTAATTTTTTGATTTTTAATATAGGAACAACTTGAACATGTCATGAAAGAATGGGATGATCATCAAGCTACTCTTCCTCCTGCTATGTGAGCTACTCCAGTTCAGCGGAAACAATATGAGACTGCAAGTTTTATGAACATCAGTGGTGGCAAGTACAAAGGGCGTGTGCTGGGAGCCGGTACTTTATCATCAACCTTTGTGAAAGGTCCAACCTGCTATATTCAGACTGAGACGTCTTCTTCTTATGCTAGTACGGATCAATCTCATCGTCCGACGCCGATAGATAATCTTGACCAGTTAAAGGAGCAATGGGCAAGTGAGCAAGAAGAAAGGACACAGCAGCTGATACAAGCCGCAATTGATAAATTGAATGAGGAACGGAAACAGAGGTTTCAAGAGCAGCAGCAGTAGTTTCAGCAGCAACAGCAATTTCAACAACAACAATTTTCATTTCCTCCTGTGTTTCATCAGCTGTTCCCGCCTCGGCCTCAATACTTGCATCAACAACCAATTTTCCAGCAGCAACAAAATTACTATCAATACTCCTAGCAGCAGCAACCGCCTCCAAGTTTCCAACAGCAACACCAGGATCCTTCGAACTCTGCCTTCCAGCAACAGCAGCAGCCAATGTTTCAGCAACAACAATATTTTCATAATTATCAGTATGCTCCATCATCTTCACACCAACTTCCTGAACCTCAACCAGATCATCAAACTGCATACCGACCGACTAAGCCAACAGTTGGGTTGATCAGACCAGATTTAAATCAACATCAGCCAGTTAGGGCTCCTCCTTCGACTACTGGTGGTGCCATTGAAGATGAAATTCAATTTCAAAGCTTGATGTCTCCTCCAACACAAATGCATAATACTTTTGAGGGGCTTTTTTCGTCGGGTATGAATGCAGGAAATAATGATGGTGGGAGTGGAGCTGATCAGACGAATTATTATGATGATTGATGTGATTTGAAGAATTTGAAAATATTATTTTTGGGTTGTACGACATTATTGTGTGTTTAATTAATTTCCACTTTGTAAGACATTATTTGTTAATTTTGGGTTTGTAAGACATTAATTGTTAATTTTGGAATGCATATTTTATTTGATTTTATCATGATTGCTATAGCTAGCTTTAACTATTATTAATATTATGTTTTTATATATAATATTTATTTTAATTTTAATATTTAATTTTATTTAAATTTTAATTTAAGATTAATTTAAATTAATGTTTAATTATAATTATTAATTTAAATATTTTATTCTTTAAATTAATCTTTAATTTAATTATTAATCTTTATTTTTAATTTAAATATTTTATTTTAAATTTTTAATTATATTAAGATTAGTTTATTATATATATATATATTAAATTTAATTTATAATTACATTATATTTTAAATTTAATTTATAATTTCATTATATTTTAAATTTAATTTAATTATAATTTAAATTTTAATATTATAATTATATAAATTTATTATATATAATATTATAATAAACTACTAATTTATTATATAAATATTATAATAAACTATTATAATAAACTATTAATTAATTATATTTTTTTTTAATTACGTTGGCATTTGTGGCTGCCAAAAGCCCTCACAAATGCCCAGTCAGCATATTCAGCAAGTCCTTTGTGGCAGCCAAAGTCCTCACAAAGTTTCAGTCAGAATTTCATCAAGTCCTTTGTGGCGGCCAAAAGCCCTCACAAATGTCCAATCTGTTAAACTCATCATGTCCTTTGTGGCGGCCTATGCCCTCACAAAGGCAGACTTTTGTGGCTGCAAAAGCCCTCACAAATGCCTGTCTTTTGTTGCTGCAAAAGCCCTCACAAATGCCAACTTGTTTCAGGCACTTTGTGGCTGCAAAAGCCCTCACAAAATTTTGTGACCAGCTTCTTTGTGGCTGCCAAAAGCCCTCACAAAAACCACCTTTGTGGATGTTTTTTTTCCCTTTGTGAGGGCTTTTGGCCCTCACAAAATACATGTATTCTTGTAGTGATATAACAAAGTCAATATTTTAATAAACGTGCATACCAAGACTATGATCAACGCGCCTTAATTCCTACCTTGGTTTCTTTGCATTTGATGAATGCATTTGAATAATCTTTTGATCCTCAGGTGAATTCTCTAAAATAGTAAATTCTCTAAGTCAAGCTAAAAAAGAAATCAACATTCAACATCTCTCAGTTGATCCAAGTCAAATCGGTTGCCATCCTCTAATGGAAGTTATCTTATGATTTAAACATCCAACAACAAACATTATGTGATCCTCTGATTCACATATCCTTTAATTTGCTTATCTTAATGATCAAGATACGTTGAATCATCACAAAGCTAAGAAAAGATGAGAATAAATGGAAGATTCGAACGAGAATTGCACAATAATTCATACAACGGTCACAAACCCTAATGGCATCCAGTTTCGATATATAATGTAGTGTGAGTAGGAAATCAAATATATATGATTACGAGGGAAACTTCTAAGAAAAAAAATCTTGTATAAAGAGAAGACAAGAAGTTTCTGAAACAATCATATTGTTATTATTAAGTGTGTATACTACAAAATCCTTTTGTAAGACTTACTTAGAAACACTTCAACCCCTCATATTTTTAACTTGGCCTAGTAGTGACTGCAACCTCAAAAGCTTGATTACACTAAGCAAGAAGTTCGAGAAACTTAAAACATAGTCCAGAGACTATTAGATGTTCTAGTAATTGTGAAAATCAGTTTGATTTTGTGGATTAAATCCTTCTGAGTGAAAGGGTTGAACATAGCTATTGTGTTGGGTGTGAACCAGGATAAATCGGTTTAAGTTTTTAGCCAAAACATTTTTTTCGCCAAAAGTTTTTTAAACAAAAACACAATTCAAAAAGTTTTTCGCAATGCATAAGAGTTAGTATAAAAAGATAGACATATATATCAAAAAGTAACCAACACAACAAAACTATGTATGTAGTAATGAATGTCAAAACACGATACTCAGCTTTTGAGGAAAATCAAGAGACAATGTCCCATTTCTTAATTTTTCAATAAATTAGTGAATCTCCAAGAAAAATACAAAAGAGTGCCATCAACTCCAAATTGTAAGAATTGAAAGCGGTGCAATTTCGATTCCAGAAAAAATAGACGTCTAAAAAGAGATAAAGGGATAGGGTGATATAATCAACCAAGCTCTTTGATGCCATGTTAATAATATAGTGTAATAAAAAAAAAGATAAAGAGAGAGGGAAAAGGAAAAATATGCTAGGGTTCTAATAATATGATAAATAAAATGATAAACCTATTTTTATAGGATTTTAAGAGGGTATTTATCCTCTATTTTATCTTATTTTATATTTTGATCTCAACTTTTTCTTATTGACTCATTTATTTATAATATTTGCAGAATTGATAATGAGATGAAAAATAATTTAAATTGATTAAAGATACTAAGTTTTTAGTGCAAAAAAAAATATCAAGTTTAATATTCCAATTTATGAGTACAAGAAGGAGGTTTGTTGCACACTTCAAAGATTGAATTTTATGATAACAAAATGTTTCCAAAGAAATGAGGAAGGTTGTTACCAAAGAAGGGGAAATATTGTTGCATAAAATAATGATCTTCTCGCTATCATAAGCAGAAGAAATCTGAAATAGAAGAGAGGAGCCACACAGTAAAAACATAATTGGAAGAAGAAAAATTAGAGAAACAGAAAATAAAGAGAAACAACTTGGAAACTTATGAGTGCTTGAAGTTGGAGTAAAGTGTCTCAAATTTTTGAGCAAAAAAATCATATTATTTGAGGGTTTTATTTCTTTTTCATTTAATTAATGAACACTTCTATTATTTACTTAATTTTTTATATGTCAATGAGTAATTAAGCTCTCCTTTTGGAGTCTTTGGTGAATCTTGTGATTATGGTCCCTTTTTACTATGTCTTAGTTTTAAATTCTAGTTTTATCTTACATTTATGTTGTTTAACTCAATTAAATTATTCTTTTGTTTTATTTATATGTTTGGGATGCCGACCTTTGCAATCAATTGACTAATGACCAACTACAATTAATTGGTAGATCTATAGTATATTAAAGATTAGAATTCTTGTATGATAAAACATAGTTAATAATATTTCAATCACTCAACTTTTTGATTATGTATGTTTTCTCTTAATTATATTTTTTGTATGATCAGTCACAGAATTAGTTTAGGGAAAAGAATATTACATTTAATATTGAATGGCAAGAATAAGAAATATAAAACTAAGATTTGAGATATTGATATTACAAGTGAAATATTGACCCTACGTTTACTTTCCATTAAGTCAAAGTTGTGTTATTATATACTTTTATTATAGTTTTTATGTTATTGTTATGTTTTTTTTTTTTTTTT
>JBBPBT010000487.1:590796-604445 GCA_037974875.1 Cicer bijugum
AATTAAAAAAAAAAAAAAAAAAAAAAAAAACTAAACTGAAATCATTCTTTTAGAATGATTCTGGAAAACTGCACATGACCACTGAAATCCTTTCCTTGTAAACAAAGAAAGGTCATCCAACTATCTCAACATGGGTCACTAAGATAATTGAAACCTGAGCAGTAAATGTGGTATGGCCAAACCCCAATTAGCTTATTGATTGTTCTCCTTTACTTGTTGAACCATGTTTGAAACAACTTGATTCCCACCGTGAATAAGGCCATGCATGATTTGATTAATGAAAGTGTACTAAATTTGAGATATTTTTAACGAAATATCTTTATTATGTCATGTATGCAATGCATCCTTCATCCACAACAATTTTAAATAACTTAGCAATATATTAAATCCATAATAATTTAATTCAAGTTCCTAATTCAAAACTAGAACCAAAGGCAGAAAAATAGAAACAACATCAGAGTCATAAAATTAGTAACAATATCATAATCATGATGTTAATAACAACATCAGAGTCATGAAATTAATAACAACTTCAGAGTCATGCAATTAATAACAATATCAAAGTCAAGAAGTTAATAACAACATTAGATTCATGAAAATGGTAACAACGTCGGAGCAATGAAAAATCATTTGGATGTAGTTTTGAAACACCTACATTCAAAATTTTCCATTTCCTCACACTCCACTTCTCCTAATCTGTAATAACCCCAAAACAATTGCTTTAAAGAATTCAGAACCCACAGTTTTTGCATATGCATCAGAGGCACAGCAGTAACGAGCAGCAATTGTGATTGACAAGCATATTGAACTTAAATTAAAGTCTATGCATCTAATTAAATTTTCCTAACACATAACTCATTAATAACATCACACAAACAGAGATAAGTTGCATGCATGTTCTAAATTAACATAGATAAACTCAAATTTTCAATGAAACTCTTATGTGTTGAATTTCTTTGATTTTTTTCCTCACTAATTTGGTTTTTTTCTTCCATACCCCTTTATTCCAAACAGTTTCAGAAATTGTAATAAAATTTAATCCCCCAATCTCACATGATAAAAAGGTAAAGAACTCACGTAATTGTAATGTGAAAAGGAACTTGTGTCCCAACTCATTTTTGAACTCTTTTAATTTCAGATTCCTTACTTCACCTCAAATCCCTCTTGGTCAGTCGTGCTTTCCTTGCTTCACTGATTTGAGCGGATTCAGAAGGCTGAAGAGATAGACTTTCACAAGCAATGGTGTTGAACATGTTTGGTAATGTTAGTTAACTTTTAGTTTTGCAAGATTTGGAATAAGAGTGAAAATGGGGAATATAGATCTAACACCCCGTTTTTCAAAGCGAGGGTGTATTTTTTTTCGAAAGAAATTAACAATACAACAAGGAAATAAATAAAACCGAGCAAATTAATAAAATAAAACCTTTGGATATATATATAACTAAGCCATTAAATTTTATAAGCAGCGGAAAAGTTTTTCAAAATATAAATCCAAAGCATGTAATGCTCTCAGCAATAGTACAGGTACATCCTTTCAACTTTACATAAAGGTAGCCCAAAAAGAAAGACATATGTGTCCTGAGTGACAACCTAGTCTGATCATTCTATACATAACAAAAAAACTATACGTCTTGAGTAATCTCCACGCGCCCCGTGAGATTCTCCTATCGTAGCTCCAATCAAGCACTCCCATCCACATTCCCATCCGGAGAGTACGGACCGGTAGGATCATCCCGACTCTAATCTGAGGGCAAAGCCCAGATTTCCACAATAGTTGTAAAAGGGTCACCAACCGAAAATTAACAGTTAACACATAACATTTACTTTTCAATGCACAAATAACCTTTTCAACTTATGATGCATCTCAGAAGGGTTTTCCATATGCTAAAAGTTCATGTCATGGTTGCCAAATGTAAATGAAATCAAAAGAAAGTTCTCAATCCATCAAGTAATACGTAACTCACCAAAACATTGATAAATCAATTGAACAATCAATCATCTAACTCAAAATAAGATTTTCCACTAAGCCAATCGATCGGGGAAATCAATTTCCTGAACGTTTTTAGTGAAAACTGAACTCTAGACATAAATCAATCGATTGGGTAAATCGATTGACTCAATCGATTGGGTAAATCGATTGACTCAATCGATTGGGTAAATCGATTGACTCAATCGATTGGGTAAATCGATTGACTCAATCGATTGGGTAAATCGATTTCCTGACAGACAGAGCCCCTGTATTGAATCCAATCGATTGAGTAAATCGATTTTTGGAAAACAAAGCCCCTGAATTGAATCCAATTGTATCCAAATCGATTTACCAAATCGATTTCTTAAATGATTTTGAAATACTTCTTACAAAATCGATTGGGTAAACCGATTTCGTGAATGACAGGGCCCCTGTAACTCATCAAATCGATTGGGTAAATCGATTTCCCTGTGTATTCTTTCAAAAATACATAAACTAACTCAATCACATACAAACACCACTCCAAACCTTAACACTTAGCAATACCCACACAAGCACCATGTCACAATCTGAATCAAAACACACTTACACATAATTTCAAACCATAACACTTAGCAAAATCAACACAATCATAATTTGAATCAACCACGACTCGTGTGCCGAGCACCCTAATGCAATGTGTATATGCCAAAATGCATGGACTCGGAATTCCAAACCAAAACCCTCCTCGAAGGGCCGTAAATCATAATTGTACCGCCTATCGCAGGCCAAAGTACCAATTATCGAGGTGCCACCTATCACGGGTCTGCACGATTTACTAAAAAGCGTAAACCATAAACGTACTGCCTATCACGGGCCCGTATCGTTTACCAAGGTGCCACCTATCACGGGTCTGCACGGCTTACTAAAAGAACGTAAATTGTAAAGGTACCGCCTATCACAGGCCAAAGTACTCTTTACCGAGGTACCACCTATCACGGGTCTGCACAATTTACAAAATACCGTAAGTCGTAAATGTACCGCCTATCACGGGCCAAAGTACTATTTACCAAGGTGCCACCTATCATGGGTCTGCACAACTTACAAAAACGTAAATCATAAATGTACCGCCTATCACAGGCCAAAGTACTATTTATCAAGGTGCCACCTATCACGGGTCTGCAAGATTTACAAAAGCATGAAAATGCATGAGCGTATACTGACTCCATTCACAACAATCGTTAAGCAAATGCAGTTATTAAAAGATTCCCCATTTTTAACACTCATTTGACTTAAACGATTTCCACACAAAACATTCAGTAAACAAGTCATTAAGAGATTCCCCATTCTTAATACTCATTTAACTGAAACGATGTTCAAAACAAACATTAAGTAACTAAGACATTAAGAGATTCTCCATTCTTAACGCCTAGTTAACTTAAACGATTTTCAAAACAACTTCAAGTAAATAAGACATTAAGAGATTCCCCATTCTTAATTCTCATTTAACCTAAACGATTTTCCAAAACACACATTGAGTAAACGAGACATTAAGAGATTCCCCATTCTTAATACTCGTTTAACTCTAATGGTTTTCACGACAACATTAAGTAAATAAGACATTAAGAGATTCCCCATTCTTAATACTCATTTATCTTAAACAATTTTCACAAACTCTCATTAAGTATACAAGACATTAAGAGATTCCCCGTTCTTAATACTCGTTTAACTTAATGGTTTTCAAATCCCACACAAAAACAAACTCAAACGTACATTCACATTCAATCCATAACTGACACAAAATCATTTTTCCACACAAGCCACACAAACACATCTCAAACATGTTATCAAATTCCATCCAAATCAATCAATGATTCACACCAAATCACATCAATCAACAACATCAAATATGAACACGCTAAGTATGATGAACACAAATCACGAATTCATAACACTCAAATACATCAAATTTCATTTACTCAAAATTATACATAAATGAGTTAAATTCATTTTCTCCAAATCAATACTTCAACCCTAACAAAATTCTATTCCAAACAACCACAGATAAGTCCCTAAATGCAAACTAAAAGTTTGGAAGGAGCCCTTACCTTCACTTTAGCTTTTACGTCCGATTACGGTACCGTGAGCAAATCCGATAAAAACCTCCGCTCGCAACGCCGCTTCCAAAGTTAGCTCACTAGCACCGTAGTGTAGTGGTGAGAAACTTTTCCTTCTATCACTTCTTGAAACGACACTTAGATCTAGATGAAACGGAGAGATTTGAGTTTGAATCCCTAATACTGTTTTTCTCCGTTTTCGAATCAAAGAGGAAGAGTGAAGTTGAGAAATCCTTGTCCTATAACCCACTATCAATTTCGAACTCTAAGGAAAGAAAAGAAAGCAAAAACGAGCAACAATGGAGGGAGGGAGAAAAATGGTGTTCGCGAGGCAGAGGAGGAAGACGATGGAATTTCTGTTTTTTTCCCTCCTTCTATTTTCCTTTCTTCCTTTTTCTTTCCTTTCTATTTGCTTTCTCTCCAATTCCTTCCCTTCCTTTTCTCTCTCTCTCTCTCTCTCTCTCTATATATATATATATATATATATATATATATATTAATTATAAATAACAAATATCTCAAAATATTTAGATATTTATTAAATTACCCTTTCGCTCATAACGCATTAAACTCTTCGCGAAAGATTCACCGCATTTAATTTAATTTATTTATCGACGAGTAATTCTAATCGGGCATCAAAATACCTTTGGATCATATAAACTCCAAAATATTAATAACTTTGACTAAAAAGCCCCTGAGTTCAATACCAAAATCCATTAAAATACATAAAGTACACTTTAAAATTATGGGTCTTACAATAGAGAAGAAAGTAAATCGTAAAAAATGGGGTTTTTCCCAAAATTGGTTTACTTGAAGGAAGAGAGAACGAGCGCGAAAATGTTCGTGAAGCATTTATGAGAGGGAAAATGAAGGATCTTCCCAAATTGTTCCATGACCTTTATCCCTTTTTACTCTTGTGCCCTCCTTATCAATGTAAGTTTAAATAAAAAAATCCCTATTTCAAATTTCATAATATTATTTGTAGCACATGTATTTTACTAAGTTTTAATTAGTTGGGTTATTATAGTTCCAATCTTTTGTAACCTTTATGGATAGTGGCTTTCGTTTTCCTCAAGCAATTTGTAGGCTTTCATATTGTGTTGAGAAGACTTAACTTGTAAAGTAAATGTGTTTGTGTTCCTCAAAAATTATATAGGTATCAGGTTATTTTGAGAAGACTGGTTTGTAGGATCAAGTGTTGTGTAATTCAAGTTTTGAATAAGTAGATTAAATCCTTCTGTGTGAGTGGACTAGACGTAGCTACCATGTTGATGGTAAACCAGGATAAATTCTTGTCTCATTTTAATTCTGCAATTATTGTTTTACTTCTACCTCTTATCACTTAACCCTATTGCTACTACTTTTATTCTAAGTAAGTCACCAAATTCGAACCAGTTTTAAATAAACTAGCAAAAAGGATTCAACTTAGTCAAACACAATTCAACCCCCTCTTCTCATGTTTGCACCATCAGCAAGAAAAATCAATAGTTATTTCTTCTACACCAATAAAGTGCTTCTACACCCCTTTATTTGATCTGCTTGAGTACCATTCATTCCTCACGAATCAGTCCACTATTTATTTTAATTAAAATTAACAAATAAAAAAATTCAGCATAATCGTGTCATCATCTTTAAGCCCATTCTCTGCCATTAAAGAAGTTAATTTAGTCTTGAGTCTTAATAAAAATGGTAAATAATTCGCTAAGCTTTCCAACAAATTAAAGATGATGTCAATCAAACATCTAAAACTCTAGATAAAGTCAAAACAATACATACAATTTATTACCTATGAAAATGACATTTTAAACCAATATGAATTGGTTTTTTTTATTCTATTATTGAATAAATTCATATGATAAAAGGAGAGCATCATAGGATCTTTATTTATAAGATAACCAAAGATATATAAACTAAGTACCATAGGTACTCAAACTCATATACAACGACAATTTACAAAGTAAGTGAAAGACAACTCAATGGATTACAATTCCAAATTGAATAATAATAATAATAATAATAATAATAATAATAATAATAATAATAATAAATAATAATAATAATAATAATAGCTTTTATTCTTTCCATACCTCAAAGTGAACCAACACCAAGACATCGTTTGTACGTTTATGACGATATCCTCGATTGAGCCATTCTTCTGTTCAAAAATAAAATTATTTCTATGTAGCGAATTATCCATACAACTGAAAGTCAAATGATAAATCAACCCTTCTTTTTATTCCTTCCTTTAAATATACCACCGAATTGAACAAAATATGAAAGACTAGCTCCCAAGAATGCAACTTTATAGGATGCATTACATTGGAAAAAAAATAAATAAATAATAATTAATAGTTTCCAACACATCACGCACAACCCCAAATTTAAGTCATGTACGGTACAGAGGTCAACCACAACTTTTATAGGATCTCATCACCACACAACCAACATAATTTCATCTAAAAACAGCAGAATGCTACATTTACTACTAGTATCTTTACCAACCTAAAATAAATTTAAATTTAACATATTACTATATTAATTTATACTTAGAGATTCATAAATTCAAGATAATTAGTGACTAATAACTCATATTTCTTAGGGTTACCAATGGTCTTCTCATCTCATTTAATAGTCATATGGTTCATGGGGTACATCATTTAAAAAATAAGATGGCCAATTTGTTGTGGTAGAAAAATAATTATTGGCGTAAGAAAATCAAAAACTTTTTGTTACGAGATGGTGTAAAAAAAGAACATTCTTCTATGCCTATAAGTTTAAGGATTACTAGGACAATTAAGGGGATAATCAAGATGAACTATGCTTTATTGATTGTGAAGGTACTAGAAAACACAACAAATTAGGGCCTTGGATTTTATTTTACTATTTCTAAAATATACTTTAAAGACTTAACATAAAAGTATGTTCTTTATAAAATCATTCAACTTACGATTTGAACAGGTTTACATACAAAGAGGTTGAATCATAGAGAAAATAAATATGAGAAACAAATAGATAGAGGAAACACATATTTTTATACTAGTTCACAAAATTAGTAAGTGTTAGAGTTTATAACATGGAGGAATTTAAGTGGAGCTAGTCACAAAATTGGTGACTTACAAAACCTCATCCTTACTTGTAGAATTTATTTCCTAGATTTAGATGAAACCCCGAGTACCGATGAGTGGACTCATACATCTTTAACATTGTCTAGACTTTATATGATTAGAGTTCATAAGTGTAATAGATCAACTTTTCAGTAAAGGTTTTTCAACTATTTTTCTCTTCGCTTGAATGGTTTCAACTTTTGAAGTATATAGATTGTTCGATTTCTAATTGATCTTTCTAATTTTATTTTTGTCTTGTGTGTTTTCATTACTTTCTTGGATTTATGTATATATATATATATAATCATAACATATGAGTAATCTCCATTCACACAATTGAACATGCGCTTAACATATCAAACTTCCAAAAAACAGTTGATATGAACAAAATACCAAAGGTATACTTATACGGGTTCACAGACAACATTATACTATTTTTATTTCAAACTTTATATTTTCCACTTCATATATTCAACTAAGTAAAATACATTCAAAATTAAGTATAAATCAATTAATTACCAATACTAAATAATTATCATCTCATCATTAACTCAACCACAACATTCAACAATCATAATAAAATAACAACTCTTCATAGTAATTAATACAAATACCTAATATGCATTATTAATAATCAGTGTTACTAAATCAAATAGGATTATCTCAATACCCAAACATGCAAATCATGATCTTTAAGCACACCTAAGAGAAGTTTTAAGAGGGTTTTCTATGTTACCTTAACGTGTAGACGTGATAGAGTTGTGTCTTTTCCTAAGGTTGAGTTTTAATCTCATTCATTGATAATAATCCTTACTTGACTTTCATCTTCATCTTCTTTTTGTTTCTTCACGACTGAAACCTATTACTCTTTCTTTATATCTTCCTCTCCTCATTTGTATTTAATATTTTTGTAAGAAGAATTAATTAACTTCACACATTTAAAACAAACGTTTTTATCTTTCTCGCTTCTGCACGATAAAAATACTTTAAAACTTAGGTGATGATGCCAAATTTCAAAGATAACAACAAATCAGCTTATCTTAAATACACAAACATACCATAATCTAACTTAACCCAAAAACATTTTAATATATTTTTTACCCCCTAACCAAATATATTTAGCTCATGATGAGCTCTAGAAACTTCAAAACAAGATGAAGATGGTCCAACAAATTCATTACAAACATGAAAATACAATTGAAGAAAGAAAATACCACAATAGCAATGTGAAGATATAAAAATCAAGTAATATCATACTTACTCAATCTTTCCACTACCACAAAAATGACTTATTTGTCCTGAAAACTAGGAAAGCCTTCTATAAACTTCATACTAATGTCAATTCAAATTTTAGAAGGAATTGGTATACAAACTTTATATTTGTTGTTGTATATCTCTACCAAAATGACCTTGCCACTAGATTAAATATCTTTATCCTTGTATTTGAGAGGTGTCTTTCCCAATTACTTGTTTACCATACCTTTTTGGTTAAACTTTGGTCTAAGTAAATTTAGGATAAGATTTCTAATCAACTTCCAACTCCTAAATCATTTTACATATGGCAAGGTCATTTTTCAAAGATGCCTTAATGTTACTAAGGAATTCAGGTAAAGAATTATCCACAATCATGGCTTAAAGATTTGCCTTTACACTTCTTGATAAACCAAAATCTACAATATTGGAAAATCCCTCCTTATACTGAATATCAAATTCAAAGCTCGAAAGCTTTTCCACCTAAGCTTTTTCGAAAGGGGTATAAAGTTTTTATCAAATTTGATTATAAAAGAACCATGTCATAAATACACTCTCCATTTCTAAAAAAAAACATCTATTATTGCCTACAGCTCCCTTTCATACAAAGACATAGCTTGTTGTTTAGGCCCTAAAGATTTGTAATCAAGGTGGCGACATAAGCTGATATCAAGGCCATTTTCAAATTAGTAAAGGCATTTTCAACTTCGATAGCCCAATGAACATAATATTTCTCAAATAGCTCATACAGTATTTGTCAAATTTTGCGGAAAATATTTCACAAACCTTTTAAATTATCAAGCAAGACGTAATACCCTCTCAATTGTTTGATGGCTTTAGGTAGTCACCAAACTTTCACATGTGAAATTTTTGCAAGATCAGTGAATACACCCTTTTCCTAATGAAATGTCTTAGATACTCAACATGAGTTGTAGAAACCTAATATTTACATCTATTTAGGAATACATCGTTGTTTCTAATGGTATGGAAAATGATACACAAATTAGCCTGATGATCATAAATGGAATGACTTTAAATGTGAATGTCATAAAAAATGATGAAAAACTTTCTTAAAAATGGTTGTAAAACCTAGTTCATGAGGCACTTAAATAAAGTAGGAGCATTTGTCAAGCCAAAAAGCATGACTAAGTACTCATAAGGGGCATTATGAGTCTTGAAAGTTGTCTTGGGCTCTTTTCCTCAGTCATTGCATATCCAATTTAAAAAACAAACATAAGTACCACCCAATTCAACCATTAAGTACTCAATTAAAGAATAAGAAATCTATTTTTATCGTACAACTATTTATTCTTCTAAGATCCACACATATGTCCAAACCCCATCTTCTTTTTATGCCAAAATAGCTGGTGAAGCAAAAGGAATGGAACTATATTGAATGATGCCATGTTCTAAAATTTCAGTGATCGAGTGTTCAACAATTTTTTTCTGGAAAGATGTGTAAAGAAATAACCCTAAATTAAATGGTTCATATCTTTCTTTTAAAGGTATTTTGTGATCGAAAGTGGTTCTAGAATGAGGTAAATCTTTAGGTTCTTCAACAATAAAATCAGAATCATTAATTACTAATAATGTTAAGTAAGGTTTGAGAAAGATCAATGGGGTTATATAAATGGCATGTGAGAATCACAAAATTGGCTTTATTGTTATTTAATGACATAAAACATAATTCCACTCCTTTCTCAACCCCTTAAAAGAATTTTCTGACCTTTAGTAGAAAATTCCATTTGAAGATTCTCAAAGTCCCATAAGATGTGGCCTAGGGACTTAAGCCATTGAATTCTGAAAATCAAATCACAACAGATGGGTGGTAAAACTATAGCAATGTCAATGATTTAGTTTGTGGAATGACCCATTGGAACCATCTACAAATATAAGATGCCTCTAATACATGACTCCCTCCGCTAGTGACAGATAATGGGGAAATTTCTTTCAATTTTTGCCCTAATTTTTTAGCAACCACTAGTGAATTTTTTAGATTTAGATGTTGCTAAAAAATTGTGTTGTGACTATCTTGGTTCACCATCAACACATTAGATTTGTCCAGTCCCTTCAAACTGAAGAAACTAATCCATTAATTCACCAACTTGATCACTCGTCCACTGAACACCTACTAGTAAACATGATTGTGTATAACTCTTCTCAACTTGCTAGCTTATTATAATCACGTTGTTGGCGGATGCAGTTACTATTGGATAACAGATTCAAGATGTTGGGCAGAGGATAGACAAATTTGACTTCATCAAAGTATCGAATTTTTATCGTAGAGTTGGTTATTTACCAGAGCATTGGATTTTCATTGGAGCATCGACTTTCCATCATAGTCAGGCGATCAAATGTTTGTCACAATTATTAGAAGCAAACGATCATATGTTTGTCATATTTATCACCAGCGAATGGTCGTATGCTTGACACACTTATCAAAGCATTACTTGCAACAACAAAATTTTGAGTAAAGTTTTGGTATTCCTTTCATTTGTCCAAACTTCAGAGGATTCAATGTAAAGTTATATAAAATCACGTGATCTGGGAACGACACACCTAAATAAAATATTAGTGCTCTAAATTACTACCATAAAATAATTTTGTTATCATCAAAACAAGTAAGGGTCATAATTCTTCAAACCAACTTGGTTCTAACATATTTGAATTGACTCAATGCTTGTATTAGTGTCTTAATAGGGGACAACTTCGTCTGCAATTTCCAAAATTATCATTTGTGAAAAATGATTTTTTATTTGGCGACCTGTGGTAAAGGGTTCATCATAAAGCATGCAAAGGTCCTTATCTCTACACTTTGTCATTTCAACAGCAAAAAATGTGTGTGTGAAACATTTAACAGAAGAACGAAGTTCAGAATATGGTGGATTTGATATGATATGTGTATGAGATAAAAAAGGTAAATTTGAAACAAAAGTGGTAGGTTTAGGTACTAATGGAGGTGTTTTGGAAAGGTATATGCAAACTTAGAAGAAAGTCTTTGTTGTTATTTCACATGAAGCTTCATGCAATCGAACTAAATTAGTTGCATAAGCAATAGTGAAAGGAAGAAACATTCTAACATGTATTTAAGTATAATGATATAACCTAACTAAAACATACTCAAATAATGTTTAGGGATCAAGTTTACCTGAGTTCACGCGAGCTTGAATTGGTCAATGTATTCTTACACCTTCCCTGTTTGTTTGATAGGTTGTAGTAGCAAAGATGGGGATCCTCATAAGCATCACTAAAAAGCTTTGTAAAATTCATCACATATTGAGTTCACGTCAGCTAACAATCAAAATTTTGCGCATGTAATTAGAATATCATTACAAAGTTAACCCGTAAATGTGGTACGCTAAATGCACCATTGACTTCGTAGTTGTTACAACAAGGAGAAAACTAATCACGAACGTTTTTCCCATTGAATATGGGAAATTCCACTTTTAAAATACATATCGTGTAAATATTCCTTGGACTCTCAGTGTTTGTAACGTTGTGAAGACGGTCGTTAGGGTAATCACCCACACCATGATGTGATTGAGTTTGTATTAGTGAGTGTAAAGCTTCTAAACATGTACCATTTGAAGAGTGAGCTCTTTAGAACAAGTTTTCAACTCAGCATCATTCACCTGCATGTCGATGTGATATTCATCAATTTTTCTTTTGTTAAGATCTTAAATTGAAGAGGGCAATGGTGGAGGGGGGAGTACTACATGGTCCAAGGCAAAGTCAAATATCAATTATAACAAGAATTAACTTTAGATATTAGGGACTGATTTGACAATATCCTTTTTTTCACTGAGGTACTATTAACTTTAGAAAGTAGCTCATCGAATGCACAAAAATAAAGAGTAGATAATAAAAAAAAATGACGTTGTACTAATTGTGCAATGATTGATTTTTTTTTATTCAATAGGCCAAATAGCTATATATAGTAGTTTGAATATATTCATTGACAACTAAAAAAGGAATCTAATGCTAGATACTGTATATCATCTCACAAGAAATAGAAGCTTTTGGCCACTAAAAGACAAAAACAAATAAAATCTATTGAAATTTTATTCTTATCTAAAATGCAAGATAAATTACTTTGAACTTTATCTTCTTCCTTTGAACCCTAGCTCCGCTTCAAGTTCCTTTCTTCAAATACTTCAATTTCTTTTCTAAATTCTTCTTTCATAAACAAGATTTAACTCCTTTCATGGATAAACCATAATTTCTCTCAATCTCTCTTTTTCTCTCTACATTTCTATCCAAAAGTTTGGTGAAGTCAAATTTATCATGGAGAAAATGTTGTAGGTGACTTGGAAAGGACATGCAAGATAAAAAAAAGTTTTGTGGTTCTCCATTTCTATTGTTTTTTTCCGTTTTCTCTTCTCTTCTTCTTTTCTCTCGTTCAGTCTTCTTTCTCTTTGCACCGTTCTTTCTTCTTTCTTTTATCGGAGCGGGATGCATGTGGTTAGATTGTATAGAAAATTAAATTGAAACTCCCAAAATACACTCTCATTCTAACTAAAGAAAAAATCACTCCATAGATACAATTTGAGCTAGCTAGAGATATGAACTTAGGTTACTCACTAAATTCCTAAATTCAATTTATATGTCTAATAAGTTCATGGACATGCATAATATTATAAGACAATATAAATACTTGCTTAATAATAATAATAATAATTAAAAACATAAGGAAAATTATGCATATTATTAATATAAATTAGTCAAGTTCTAGATTGCATATTGATCCTGAACATGGAAATAAATTATATACAATTAGTATTCATTTTGATTCAAACCTCTTAAATTTGCACATCGATGAATATAGCCGAATAATAATTTGAAGTATTTTATACCGAAAGAAAATAAATTATTGATTTATTTTGATTTAGTTAGTGGACCATTTATTCTATCAACATTGTATCAAACTAGTGTAAATATACATACTACAGCATGTCTTACTTTTCACCCTCTTTTTTAATTTTATTTTTAAAGAATAAATTAAGTTTATTTAATACTAATAATTAAAATAAATAAATAAACAAATAAATAAAAACAACCACACCAGACAACACATAGAAATTTATCTCACATAATAACAACATGGAATAATAATTTATCACTTTATATTAAAATTTAATAATAATAATAATAATAATAATAATAATACCTTTTCAAATTCATAAGACTAATTGACGCTTTAAGTTGTATAAAATTTCAACTTTTGATTCA
>JBBPBT010000487.1:635886-647960 GCA_037974875.1 Cicer bijugum
CCCCCCCCCCCCTAAAAGAACTAACTTGTCCTCAAGTTGGAAATCAGGAAAATTGTCTTGAATGTTTGCTGCCAACTCCCAAGTACACTCATGCTGAGGAAGATCTTTCCATTTAACTAGCACCTCTAAGTAACCCTGCTTGTCCTCGCTGCTATCCAATATGGCTTCTGGGGTCACTTCCAACTCTAATTCTTCATTTAACATAGGTGGAAGTGGTTGAGGCTGCTGGTGTGGCTTCAATGCTTTCTTCAACAAAGATACATGAAAGACCGGGTGAATTTTAGCATGACTAGGGAGGATTAACTTGTAAGCCACTGGGCCAACCTTGCTACTAATTTGATAAGGGCCATAGAAGCGGGGGGACAGCTTAGCATAAGGTCTATTGGCCAAAGATTTGAACTTATAGGGCTGTAATTTGAGATAGACCCAATCATCTATCTGAAATTCAACAATCCTTCTGTGCTTGTCTGCATTCTGTTTCATTTGGTTTTGGGCTTTAGTCAAATTCAACTTCAATTCTTCCAGAATAGCATCCCTCTGAAACATTAATTTGTTGACTTCTTCTACTTTAGAAGGTATAGCTCCAGCCTTTAGTAAACTAGGAGGGTCTCTACCATATAAGGCACGAAAAGGAGTCATCCCAGCTGAACTATTGTAATTGGAATTAAACCAAAATTCTGCCCAGTGCAACCCATCTAACCACTTCTTAGGCTTAGGACCTACAAAGCATCGCAGATAAGTTTCTAGACATCTATTTGTTACCTCTGTTTGCCCATCTGACTGAGGATGATATGAAGTACTCATTTTTAATTGAGTTCCAGCCAGCTTGAACAACTCTTTCCAGAAATGGCTCAAGAACAAGGGGTCTCTGTCAGAAACAATGGTGGTTGGAAACCCATGCAGCTTCACTATTTCTCTCACAAACACCGCAGCTACATCCTTGGCTGAATAAGGATGTCCCAAAGCAAAAAAATGGGCATACTTAGTGAGCCTATCTACCACTACTAGAATGGTATCCTTTCCTCTAACTTTAGGTAATCCACCAATAAAGTCTAATGAAATATCCATCCAAACTTGCTGAGGAATAGGGAGCGGTTGTAATAATCCTGCCGGAGTGAGTGTCGAGTACTTATTTCTGTGGCAAACTTCACACTTATCAACAAAGCTCTTAATATCTGCCCTCATGCCTTCCCAGTACAGAAATGTAGCAACTTTTTTATAAGTTCTGAAGTATCCAGAGTGGCCTCCCATAGGTGTTTCATGGCATTCAGCAATGATAATAGGGATTCTGTTAGACAGCCTAGACAAAACTAGTCGTCCTTTGTAATACAGCACTCCTTTTCTCAACTCAAAGTTCTGATGTGCCGTAGGGTTAATGATCAGATCTTGCATCATTTGCATCCACTTAGATTCTTGTTGTAATTCCTGAATCCAAGTATCTTTTTCATCCACAGATAAAACTGAAATCACTGAATACATCATCTTTCTTGAAAGAGCATCTGCCGCAGAATTTTCAGTCCCTGGCTTGTACTGAATTTCAAAATCTAACCCTATAAGCTTGACAGCCCATTTGAATTGTTCATCTGAAAATAATCTCTGCTCAGTGAGAAACTTAAGACTTTTCTGGTCTGTCTTTACAATGAAGTGTCTTCCCATCAAATAGTGTCTCCACTTCTGAATGGCTTGAACCAGCGCCGTTAATTCTCTTTCATACACGGACTTTTGTTGAGATCTAGTAGACAATCCTTTACTCCAAAAAGCTAGAGGCCGCCCTTCTTGCATTAGTACAGCTCCCAGCCCCTTGCTAGATGCATCTGTTTCAATTATAAATTGCTTATTGAAATCAGGTACAGCCAGCATAGGTAAGTTCACCATAGCAATCTTCAATTCCTCAAAAGCATAACTAGCTTCAGGTGACCAAACAAATGCATCCTTTTTTAGTAAATCAGTGAGCGGTTTGGCTTTTCTACCATAGTTTTGCACAAATCTTCTGTAGTAACCAGTCAGCCCTAAGAAACCCCTTAGGCTTTTGATGTTGGTAGGTGTAGGCCAAGACTTCATATCTTCAACCTTTGAATTATCAGCTGCCACTCCTTCTCCTGAGATGATATGGCCCAAGTATTCTAAACTGGACTGCCCAAAACTACATTTTTTTAGATTGGCTTTTAGATCATTCTGTTTCAATATGTTCAGAACTAGTTGCAAATGTTGTGCATGAGCCTTCATATCAGTGTTGTAGACTAGTATGTCATCAAAGAACACCAATGTGAATTTTCTCAAATAAGGTTTTAGGATGTCATTCATCAAGGCTTGAAATGTAGATGGAGCATTAGTTAATCCAAAGGGCATTACAAGGAACTCATAGTGTCCCTCATGAGTCCTAAATGCTGTTTTTTCAACATCCTCTGTTTTCATCCTGATTTGGTGATACCCTGATTTGAGATCCAACTTAGAAAACACCTGTGCCCCCCCTAATTCATCTAATAACTCTTCAATAATAGGAATGGGGAATCTGTTAGGAATGGTAATTTTGTTAAGAGCCCTATAGTCTACACAAAATCTCCAACCTCCATCCTTCTTTTTCACTAAAAGGATAGGACTAGAATAGGGACTTATACTCGGTCTAATCACTCCAGTGTCTAGCATTTCCAATACTAACTTCTCTATTTCAGTTTTCTGGTAGTGTGGACATTTGTAAGGCCTTAAGTTTGGAATTTCAGTACCTTCTTTTAGATGGATGGCGTGATCATGCCTTCTAGAGGGAGGTAGCCCTTGAGGATTCTGAAAAACTTCCTGAAACTGCTGTAGGATTTCCTCAATCATCTCTGGAGTTTGGTGTTGTTGCTGCCGCCTGCCTTGTTCATTATCACACTGCAACAATAATCCTTCACCCTCCTTCAACAATACTTGCATAAGGGCACCATAAGATAGTTCAGTTTTGGTCAAAGCTGGATCCCCTGCGATAGTGATCACTGAATTCCCTTTTTTCACGGTCAACTCCATCTTACCAAAATCTGCCTTCACCTCTCCCAACCCAGCCAACCAATCTAGCCCAAGAACTAAGTCTACTCCTTTCAAACTGAAAAGATAGAAATCTTGAATTACCTCTAATTTCTGCATGCAGAATTTTAGCTTCGCACATTTCCCTTTGCCCTTTACTTTATGTCCATCTCCCACTTCAACCATATACACTGGAGTTTCTACAACTTGTAGTTGTAACCTCTCCACTAACTGCTTGGAAATAAAATTGTGGGAAGCTCCACAGTCAATGAGAATGACTACAGGTATCTCTTCTATGTTTCCCCTCACCTTCCAAGACTTAGTAGATGTCAACCCAGTCATGGAATACATGGATAACTGTAATGAGTTGGAAGAGTCCACCTAACTCAAGTCTTTATTTTCTGGTTCTTCATCTTCCTCTTCAGCTAAAAGCAACATCCTCAGCTGTTTATTTTTGCACACATGTACTCTACTGAAGGGTTCATCACATCTAAAGCACAACCCTTTTTCTCTTTTTTCTTTCATCTCAACACTGGACAGTTTTTTATAATCTCCTCTTGTTCTAGAACTTTCAGCATCTAAGTTTGGTCTGATGGTATTATTCACACTGCCCATGGAAGAGCCCTCTCTCTGTTTATTTACTGCAGTTTGGGGTTCCAGGGTCACCATCTTACTATAAGAATTTGGTTTATATGAGCTATAGGATTTAGAGTATGTTCCACTATTCTTCTTTAATAACACCAGATTCTTCTGTTCCACTAATATAGCTTTTTGAATTAATTCTGACAGAGTAGCCAAATCATACAATTTCACTTCAGCTTTGATCTCTTCTTTTAATCCATTAAGGAAAATCCCTCTAACAAAATCTTGATTGACTTCCCTCAAAGCCCCAGCATATTTTTCAAACAGTTCAACATATTCCTCAACACTATTGTTTTGTTTCAAAGAAAGTAACAATTCGAAGGGATTTTGAATCATAGAGGGTTGGAAGCGCCTTACCACAGCGATCTTGAAACTCTCCCAAGTTGGATTAGAGTTGCAACCTTCCCACCATTGATACCAACTAAGAGCCTTGCCCTCCAAAGAAATTATCGTGGCTTGCATCTTCTCCTCTGTTGTCACGCCTCTAATTGCAAAGTACCGTTCCAATTTTTGGATCCATCCGTATGCGTCGTCCCCACAAAAAATAGGGATTTCCAATCTTCTCCAACAATTTGGATTCAGACTCCGCTGCTGACCCTCTCCATCATTCTCACTTTCGCTTCCATCCTCCCGCGAGTGTCCATTTCCGTTTATCCCCAATTTGTTGGCTATCGCCGATAACAGCTCTTCGGTTTTCTGCATTCGAGCTTCGTTAAGCTCCAATCGCAATCTCATTCTCTCGCGATCTTGCTTCAGCTCCTCCATCTCTTGAGTCCAACTCTCATCGTTTCGTGCCATTCTTCTGGTAGAGACCATAGACGATTGCGGCAGCGATTGGTTGGTGGTGGATCCACTTCCTTAGGCACCAGAAACGGTGCTCTGATACCAGTGATACAACCACTGGAATTAACAAAGAAAGGGAATTGAACAATGAATCAATCAACCTAATCAGAATCAGGGTGATTCTGCTAGGAAGAACAAAAAGAATTTTATTGAATTGAATAGAAGAAGAATGGTTACAATAGGTCCCACGACCTTGCTGGTTCCACAACCAGAAATTCTGTTAACAACTAAAAAACTGCCTCAACTCCTCCCAGCTATTCCTTCTTATAGTTCATTTATTCACTAACTGCCTAACTAACTTTCTTATAGTTCATTTATTCACTAACTGCCTAACTAACTTTCAGACACTTGTTACATTAGGAAGTTTTCTACCAAACTCTCCTATTTCCCCTCTGATATACCCTTCTAATAGTAGGCTTAGGGCTATTAGTCTTATCAAAACTGCATAGCGTGTTCAATATCAATTGTGGTTTCCGCAGCAAAGGTTTTGAAGCCAAGTTTGCTGTTAACACAACTCAAACGAATTCTTGGAAGTTCACCTCTTAGGTAATATCAATCTTTTTGTTTAGTGTAAGCTAGTCTTTCTGTTCATCACGGGTTTCAGGTCAAGGTTTTTACGAACGGATTTTTATCTTCAATATGCAGAGAGATAGGAAAGCCCTACTGAGTTGACATATGTTTCAATATCATTTTCTTTTCCTTCTCTTTTTCTTTACTACAGAATTTCTTTTTTATTAAAACAATAATGCATGAAGAGAAAATCTGCTCATAATCAAACAAAAATAAAATAACAAAGTATACTAAACAACAAGAAAATTAGAAAAACCCAGCATTTTAATAAGGAAATAAAAATCTAAATTATAAGCAGACAGCATGATATAGCTCATTTAAACTTTTATGTCTACAATTTTCTGACAAAAAACTTATGTCACCCTTCATCAATTAAGTATCTAGTAATCTCAGAGATGATTAACAAAAACTCTAACTTCTAAGTAGCCAGCAACAAATGGATAAATAAATCAACAAGCAGATAGGTATCGGTCAAAATGACGCCACTAACCTTCCACTGATCTGAGGTGGAACCAGCATACGACCAGCCGTTTCTGGTACACTCCTTGAATGAGGCGGGTTTGCTCTAGGAACTTTACTACGAATGGAAGAGGAGGCCCTTCCATTAGAGTCTCTTTTGCGTGAGGCATTTTCAGCTAGGGCCGCAGCAACTCGAGAGGAGTGGTCACTAGCATTCGTCAGATTAGATGAGAGAGCAGGTGAACTAAAAAGAAGTGAAGCATCAGGAAGTTTCTCCACCGAAGGGGAAGCTGAAGATGACTGTGGTTTATTTTCTAGTGGTGGCTGGTTGGATGAAGAATCAGATTTTGTCCTACACAAAAGTGCATAAATACTGAGTAAAGAAAACAATGTTGATCAAGAAAGGTGAAATGTTACTATAATTAATGTTATGCTGATTTTAAATTAACATCTCATATAAGCACATACTGATACTACATATATGCTTTTATATCCCAATATCTTTATTTTCTATTTTTCAGGGTAAAACGGTATTTTGATGGGATCTGGCTCACTGATGCAATTATGATGACCCTAAATGGTTAAAATGCATCTTACATAGTTGTCATTTCATTATAATTTTTACCCGATAATTAAATTTTATTTAGACCCTCCATTAAAAGAACAAAGAAAAGTCACTGCAACAAACACCAGAAAATGTAGAATCTATCAATGGTCAAGAAGCTATTGCATTGCAATCCACATCAGATTCAAGAGTTAGTGTGCAGAACATAAGAAAATGACCCTTCAACACAAGTCAACACCAAAATTACGTACAGTCACTACCATTGGTTTAAAGCCTTCAATCAATCAAAATTTATTTTACTCAAAATCAGGAAGACAACTAGCTACTGAAGAAAAGCACAGAATCTCTGATAGAAACTGGGCTCACCATGAAATGCAAGACTGTACCAAAATCACTTTTGGCGAACAAACTTATTTCAAAACCATAAACAGAAGAGGAAGAACAGCTACCAAAACATGAACCTCGAAATTGTGAAAATGTGACATGAAACTGAACTGCCTACAATCAGAGATGAAGGCCACAAAAAGCAACAGAAGACCTACAAAAACCAGCAATCAACAACAAAAGTGACTGAAAAACATCAAATTTCACCTCCCTGAACTTGACAGTTCAACAACTGACATCTAACAAGCTTCAAGAACTTAACAGGGCTTCAGAGAAAACACCAATATCAACTAAAAATTGTACCAAACAGGACTTGGACACACGGCCTAAACAACCTCCAGCCACCAAAATTTCTGTATGAAGCATCCTAAGACAGACCTAAACCCCCTCCAGTAACCGCAACAACAGGCACAAAACAAACAATGGTAAGATATACCTAATATTCCCTAAAAAGATACCACATTTTGAAGGTCATGGACTCTCCATTTGAAGTGATTGTCACATAACATCGGAGCAGAACAACAATTACAAATTAATTATTAAAATCTAACTTATTTTTAATTATCTGATCTATGGTTTTTCTTAGTTTATCTTTCTTTATCGCTAAATATTAAACGCTAAATAAGATTAAAAAAAAAGAATCATTAAACACTACTCTTTGATTTACTTTCCTATTAGGCTTCTACAGGTCTTATCCGAACATGCCCAACCCACTAAAATAAGATTGTACCATCTTGCTCACTACCCAACTTCCTCTATTAATATATTTATTTCTAATCCTATCTTGTCTTCTATATAAAAAAAGAGTAAACGGCCTAAACGGATCACCAATCTCTTCAAATACCTATCAAAGAAAGAGCCTTGAAGAACGAAACCATCGGCAAGCACATACAGATTGTTAATGTCAAAATGATGAGTTTGTGTGTGCTACCCAACAGCAAGCTATGAATATACCTAATACCATTTAAAATTTCTTATAGAAAAAGTTCCATATGTTATCAACCCCACCTATTTCCTACTTCATGTTTCTAATAAGGAACTTTTAGGCTTTGTTTGAGAGTTAGGAGGGGAGAGAAAAACTTATGACTAATACATTCTCTATTTTTAGAGTATTATAAAGAGGGAAAGGAATTGGGAAATTTTTCAAAGCTCTCCAAAACCCTCCAAAGCCATTCCCAATTATTTTCCTCCTACCATTCGTCTCCAACCCCTCCCCTAACAAATTTCAAATGAAACCTTAGAAGCGATCGGCCCTCAAACCATATCCTTGTTTTATACTATCAACTGCACCACCTATTTCCTGCATTACCTAATGCAACTCATCAAGGTGAATTAATATAGAAAACTTATCCCTATTTACCTATATCTCATAGGAATAAAAATACAAGGTTACTACATAAATAAAGCTATTGAACCAAGTGGTTAATAAGCTTTACTTAAGGTCGAATGGATTGAATGCTTGACATCAAACTTGACTGAAACAATATTTGTTCTGACTTACCTCCCGGTTCAAACTAAATATTAATAGAGCCATTTTCCTCGAGAATCGGGTGATTAAGAGCAAAAAAGAATAAAGCTATTGGTCCCTAAATCAAATGTTGGACTCAGTAAGTTTGGTTCCATTTTTGGAGGAGCCAAAATCAATTCTAGTAGTATAGAATTGATTTTGACATGTTTCATTCTTCTTGAGTAGAATTAATTTTGCCTTTAGAATTAATTCTAACTTGAAACTACAGTTTATAGCTTTTGCCTCTGGAATTAATTTTTAGCCTATAATAAATTATCATTCAACTCAATTTTACATGAACTATCCAAACATCAATCATTTTACCTTCAACTTACTTAAGTCAAAGTCAATTAATTCGAAATCAATTTTTGTCCTCTGAACCAAACACATACTTAACAACACAGGGGGAAAAAAACGACTCTATGCTGAAACAATAAAAAAAAACGTGTAATTAAGGAATTACAGAGTGTGTCGAGGAAGAGGTTGCGGTGAATTGCGTTGGGGTTCCTCTTTTTCCTTTCGTTCTTGTTCAGTGGGTTCAGGAACGTCGTCGTCGTCTGACGAGGAAGCGTAATCGACCAGTGACATTTCTCGTTCGTCCTTTTCTTTCTTTCCGCCGGTGCCGGCGCAGAAGTTACGGTGGTCCTCAGTCACTCTCAGCGTTAATGTGAACGAGACGGTAGGTGTGAGTTCCTCTTCCTTGGGTTCGGACACAATTGCTAAAGCCGTGAACGGTTCTGTTTTTTTTAATTAATAAAAGAGTTTAAAAACAATTTAGGTCAGTAAAAAAAAAATTAGTTCTTATAAAATGAATTATGTAGTAAAGATGTTTTATAAATTGTTTTAGTCTTTACTGAATAAAATATTATTTAATTTTAAAATATTTAAATAATTTTTTACAAATATAATTAGAATATTATTAAACATTGATTTATATAAATTTTTAGAATTTTTTAATTTAACATAAATTAAATATGAATTTTTTAAATATCATATACTTAAAGATAAAAATAACAAAAATATGAATTAATAGATAATATTTTGAACTTATTTTTTTAGATAAACTTTTTATATTGCTGTAGACATGTGGGTAGAAGAATCATTCAAATTTCTTTTCACCCTTGATAAAAATCAACCCCAAAATAAAATTTTTAAATAAAACAAAATTGTTAATGATTTGTTAATTTTTTGAAAAATTATTTTGTTACACTCACAAAGACCAACACTCCAAATAAAACATGTAACTTTATAGTTCTTTTTACTTTTCACCATAAATACATACTGAAATAACAAATCCACCACATTCATTCCCCCACACATTAGACACACTCAATAAATCATAAATCAATTGCCAAATATTATATGAAAAAGAGCAACAAATACAGACGTGGTTAATTTCATCACTTGGAAAACAAAAAATACAACTTGTGCAATTCTCATCATTAATAATTTCCCTCCTCAATAAATTGGTTTGGTGGATAGACGATCCAACAACAATCTCCACACAAAAAATAGACACTTTCGTTAGAATTTTTGTCTGTAAATTTTTTTGTTATGCCTTCACTAAGATAAGCATAAAAGGCTAAGGTAAGCCGATGCAACAACAAAAAAGTATGCATCGAATTTTCTATCCAAATTCACTTATCATTAACATCACTTGAGGGAACCACCTCTTGCAATATTAAAAATAATTGACTCAACCAATCCTTCACTTCCACCTATTGCTGAACACAACTAATTCCAAATACCACAATCAATCTCCCAACAACACAATCCTCAATAAGAATATGATTATTTACAAACAACAAATGCAACGAAGGAAATATATCACATAAATCATCATACCAAATCACGTATCCTCCCAAAGTCTAGCCACATCACATTTGCCTATCATTAAAGCAACATCATCAGTAAAACTATTAGGATTTAAAGTTATAAATTCTCTGAGATATTTCTAAAATATTGGGTAATATATGTATGTATAATTGATTATAAATGACATGATATTGTTGTTGGTTTAGTGATTGTGTTCATTCTCTGGTAATATAAGGCCCCGAGTTCAAATTTGTGCTTATGTCTTCTTTTTGGATAAATTCCCTTTTGAAAAGGGACAATTGATGGATCAAACCTGGGTCATGCGCGAAAAGGCGCATTGATCATTTCTCACCCATTCTTATATTCTAAGTCTTCTTATTCTTTTCTAATGCATGAGTAAAGAATAAAACCATTCTTTTGTAACATATTATTGAAAGATACTCCTTTTGTGAAAGTACAAATCATATCAAAGTTTTCTAAAGTACCTTGAAGGGGATTCAATGGTTATCTCATTTGCATCCGATTGGTGAGAGCAAATCGAACCTAAAGGCTAGTATAACAACACACTTTGGAATTTGCTATATATAATCTTCATAAACAACTTCACTATTAAAGTCTTGCATCATTGTCACTAACACAGCTCTAAGAGAAGCAAATTAATTGTGAATTAATTTGACTATAAAAAATAACATGTGATAATGAACCATATTTATAAAATAACATTTCAAACCAATGAGCATGTGTATCAGAAAGACAATGCCATTCTCATTTAGCTAATATATTGGCATTACAGAACTCTACATTTTTTACTCCCAAACCATTTTTCTCTTTAGGTAAACAAATATCATCTCAATTGACCCAAAAAGTTTTTTGAGTGCTAATTTCATCATTCCATAAAAAAATTTGTTGAAAACATGTAAGAGTACATAAAACCTTATTTGGCGCCTTGAAAAAGGAGAAAAAGTACACATGCAAGCTATGTTGCATTCGAAAGTCCTCAACAAGACTCTTATTTACAAGAGCCGACATAGAACATGTAGAAATGCATGCCTTCATGCACCTTCACTTTTTGAAGCAAAAATCCATACGACCTTGCATACAGTCCAAATAAGACCAATCTATATAATTGTATGCCTTCTCAAAGTCCACTTTTAGAAAGAAAAAAAACATTGGACTCCACGCCTTTTAGCTAAATCTACAATCTCATCCGCTATTACCAGTACATCAATTATCTGCCTACCTAGTAGAAAAACCAATTGATACCTATAAATAACTTTACTTAAGACAACCTTTAACTTCAAATCCATGAGTTTAACCAACATCTTATATAAGCACCCAATCAATGAAATAGGTTAATTCTCATGCAAGGTTTGAGGATGCTCCTTCTTGATATCAAAGCCAAGAACAAAACTAAAATTGCCTTTAAAAGAATATCATTCACTTGAAACTCCTTCATATATCTTAAGCCCCAATTTGTCTATAAAATTAAAATTAAAACCGTATGAACCTAGAAATATATTCCCACAAAAACTTCACATTGTCTCCTTCAAGTCCTCTGAAGATATTGATGCAGTTAACATGTCGTTCTCTCCATTAGACACTTGAGTGATGATAATCTGTCCAACATGGGTTAACTAAACGATGCTCCTCATAAAAATGCTTCAAAAAAACAATTTGTCATCATTATTTATCTCACTCGAGACCGTTTGATACACATGATAAGATATAAAACTGGATAAGGATAACATAGGATAGTAACATGATAAACATTATCATATCTTGTAATTGATATACACATGATAACATTTTATTTTATCATGTATTTCGTATACATCATATCATGACATGGTATAATATATATTATATTTAAATAACAAAATTACTATTGTGAATAATTACTTATTAGTTTTTTTTTAATTAACTTATTATATTTTAAATATTATAATTAACAAAAAAAATACTAAAAAAATAAGTAATGAAATAATTTTATATTTAAAATCATCCATTAACACTATTAAATAAACAAGTTATTATTTTTTGTTTAAATCATGAGTAACCAAATAATTCTATTTTCTTGTTAGAATGTAAACAAAGATATAATATATATTATATGCAAAATGAAAAAAACGCTCTTGTAAACAAATTATATTTATACTAAAATTTCAATTAATTTTAATATTTTTTTATAACTGTGAATACTAATTTATTAAATTATATAAAAATACAAAATATCATTGTGATAAAATCATAAACATTTAAAATTAATGATTAATATTTCATTTTTAAGTT
>JBBPBT010000487.1:648081-660872 GCA_037974875.1 Cicer bijugum
TTTTTAAAACAGTTAGATATATTTTTAGTTTTATAAAATTTTATTATTTTGTTTAAAGTCCTTATAAAAAAACACAACTTTTAATTCCTACGAAATTATCTTGCAAGCAACTTTGGTCCCTACTATTAATTTTACATATGTATTTAATTATTTTTCAAACATATTTACAACAGTATAAAAAGTTATCGTATAAAGAACGAGCTCAAAACTCAACTTCTAGGTCCATATTTGATAACTTTTATCTTGATTTTTTGGAACTTAAAAAATTCATATTTATGTCCTCCAAAGTTAAAAAAAAAAGCTAAATTTTTGTGGAAGAACTTTTTATATTGTGCTAAAAATGTTTGAAAAAAAAATGTTGAAATCTAAACTTTTCATGGAAAAACAATTAAATATTTTTTATTTAAATAAGGTCTAAAATTGCAAGTAGGCTATTTTTTTATGGGGACTAAAAGTTGTATTTTTTTTTACAAGGGTTAGAAATGAACTGTTAAAAATTTATAAGAATTACAACATATTTAATCTAAAAATATCTTACTATTGTTCACTTAGGCATTTTAAAATTGAATTTGGATGATACGTGAGATATTTATTTAGCATACAACCAATATTGTTAAGTAGTTTTTTGTTATATGAAAAAAGTGCAAAGCCCAAGAAAAATTACAAAGCTAACTTCCAGGCATGCAAGATTCAGAAATATCATAAAAAAGGAACTTTTGGACATTTCTAGGAGGAGTCTCCATAGTACAAGAATCAAAAGAGTGTAAAATCAAACTAAAACTAACAAGCCAATCAATGGTCCAATTCCTTTCTCCCCAAGTGTGGTTGATTTCAATTTGTCAATCCATACTCTGTAGCACACAAAGCGACGTATATGAGTTGAGATATTTTCAATTGTCATTAACTAAGTCAACTAAGACCTATGAATTACTCTCCACTTGAAGATGTTCAATTCCTCATCGACGCGCCATGTCCATACTCCACATCTCAAGATGTAGGGTGTCTAGGGATGGCAATGGGTAGGGTATAGATAGGGTACTATAGTACCCATACCCACAATTTAAAAAAATACCCATACACGTGCCCGTACCCTCTTGGGTATCAACTTTAATACTCGTACCTTTACCCTTTGGGTACCTAAATGGCTGTACCCATACCCATTACCCACACTTTAACTAAAATAAATCGATAAATAAATATTATTTTGTGATTAAATTTAAAAAGTGTAAATACCACATATAGTCCCTTAACTTAATTTCAGTTAATGTTTTTGTCCTTTATTTTTTTTCCCGATTTAGTCCTTTATTTTAATTTTAAGTGACAATTTAATCTTTTATGTTTTAAAATGTTAACAATGTTATCTTTTTTTTTACAAAAATTCAAACATTCATCAAAATTTTCAAACAAAACTCATAAATTTAGTTATATTCTTTAATATAAAATAAACTTTATCAAATTTATAACTCAAATCTTCAAATGAACTCATATGTGCCATTTTTTATTTGATTTTGTTAGAGATAAAAATATGAGTTTATTTAAATATTTAAGTTATAAATTTGATGAAATTGCATTATATTGAGGATGATAATTAATTTTATGTGTTTTGTTTGAAATTTTTGATGAATTTTTTGAAATTTTGCAAAAAATAAGGATAAAATTGTTGACATTTTAAAACATAAAATATCAAATTGTCACTAAAAATTAAAATAAAGGACCAAATCAGGGGAAAAAAAAGAAGATAAAAGACTAAAACGTTAACTGAAATTAAGTTAAGGGACTATATGTGGTATTTACCCATTTAAAAATTATCCAAATATCATAAATTAAATTATAAAATATTATAAACCAAAATATTTTCTAACTCAAAACATTTCAAGTGAACACTTGTTACAATACACATTCAAATATCCATAATAATATTTTATGAAGTTGCAAGTCTTACAACAATATTATTTGAAATCAGTAAAAACAATTTATAAGTTGCAAGTATAATTATAAAGACACAATTAATAAGATATAATTCTTAGTTATAAAGTCACAATTATTTAACTATTCATCATAATCAAATTCTTAAAAAGTTTGCAAACGTTTATCTTTTGATTTGATTATAAATATTGTAATGATCCAATGATATTAATAGATATTAAAACATAAAAGAAAACAATTAATTAAACTAAATATTAATTTAATAAATAAATAAATAATATATTTATATAAATGCGGGTGCGGGTGCGGGGTGGGTACTATAGTACCCGTACCCGTACCCATACCCGTTTAATTTTGCGGGTAATTACTCGTCCCCGTACCCATACCCATTATGCGGATTTTTACTCTACCTATTGTGGGTTTTTTTTTGCGGATACCCACTGGGTCTGGGTCTAATTGCCATCCCTAAGGGTGTCAAAAGCCTTAGTTTGTCATGCATAACTAATCATAAGTTTCTCACTACTATCTGGAAGAAAGCTGTCACACCCTGAAACATTGATCGAGCTTTTGAGTGTACCATCGCAATTGAGCTTGATCCATCCTTCTCGAGATCTCTTTTTTCTAATGAAAACAATTTCAAGATGTTAAGGTTCATTTGTCAAGTGAAGATATTTGTAGCTCTCTATCTCCCTTGCCAGCTTGATAATCTCATTAGTTGGATTGCATGGGCGATTAAATCTTCAAAGATACTTTTATTTCTCCATGTGTATAGTTGTTAGCAAGCTATGAAGATCGCCTGACACCCCTTTCCCTTTAGGCTTAAGGTTATTGAAGATCCAACCTTTGAAGGCAAAGTGAAAAAATTAGAAATATGTGTATGATCCACTAACCTGATCCATAATTGAGTTCCATGAACACAATTCCTCAAAACATGACTAGTCAGATGTGGTTTACGAGTTTGATATGTATCCCCCCATAGAAAACCTCTCTGAATCTTCTCGATCTCATCACACAATATCTTGGGAAGTTTGACATATTGCATATGATGAAACATAATAGAACTAAGCATAAATTTAGATAAGGTGAGTCTACCAGCCAAACTATGACATTGATGTTTCAAGCCACTCAATTTACTCTGAATTTTTCAAATAATACGATTGAACTTTCCACTAGTAGTTTATCCCCGAATCAATATTGTTCCCTAGCCTAATGCCCATTGTAGGAGAGAAACCCTCAATTTTAGCGACATTCCATATAATCTTATAAGAAGGGGAAGTAATGCAGTGATGAATAATATGAATACGAGTAAGGGAAAGTTACAGTAAACTAAAAAATTCTCAACAAAATTTTAACTTAGTCTATCACAAGATTTTTCAAGATCAATTTTAATGGACATAAAGCCCTTATTATCGGTCATTCTAGCCATAGAATGTACCATCTCACAAGCCACCATAATGTTGTGATGAATGATGGGTCTCAGAATAAAGCTAGATTGATAGGGAGAGATAATATCATATAACTGAGGTTTGAGTCTATTCACAATCACCTTAGTAATAATTTTATAAGTAAAACTACAGAGGACAATTAGGCAAAACTAAGAAATGAACTCTTGTGTATCAACTTTAGAGATAAAAACAAGCATAATGTTATTAATGGGAGAAATAAGAGAAGGATTAGAACACATCTAATTGATGTACTAATAAACATAATGTACGATATATGCCTCCTTGACTATGATTTTGATATAACTTCAAACATACAATGTATATGCATTATCTGATTAATCTAATAGTCGAAGTCGAGATACATTTCAGGAAATCAATCAAGCAAAAATTGATCATATCATAAGGCTTGAAGATTATGTGTAAGAATCAAACACTACACTTGGACAAATTTTGGATCTCAAGCAATCAAGCAAAGATTGATGATATTATACAAGGCTTGAAGATTATGTGCAAATTTGTCTAGTGTTCATAGTGTTTATTAGGTAGATTCATCATTATGATTTCACACATCTAATATTTGCCAATTAAAACTGAAATGAAAAAATAAGTGTGTTAATAAATCAACTGGTAAATCAATTGGTAAATCGATTGGTTAATCGATTGTCTGATTCACATAACAAAGGTTTCACTAAGTTAATCGATTGGGAAATCGATTACTTAAATGTTTTTATCAGACCTGTGTTCTGTGATTAAAAGAAATCAATTGGACAATCGATTTGCAAATCAATTGGCTAATCGATTTTCTAATTCACAGAACAAAGCTTCACTGAGTCAATCGATTGGGAAATCGATTACTAAAATGTTTTTCATCATACTTGGGTTCTGTGATTAAAGAAATCGATTGGACAATCGATTGAAAGACTTTTCTTAAGTTGCAAGCTTTGCACTAATCGATTAGGTAATCGATTGCATGAATGAATTAGTTCATCATTTATCAGAAACATATTGCATAATCAATTGGCACATCAATTTTAACTAAATATCTGAGTTATTGGGACAAGTCAAGTCGATTGGCAAATCGATTGAAATAAATGTCTGAGTTACAGGGAGACTTTAGCACATTGCCAAATCGATTATGTCAATGAAAGTGAGGTGATTGAGTAATCGATTGTTTTGATCTCGCTGTTTGAACAAAACAATTATAATCGATTATTCAATCGATTCTGATATGAACTGAGTATCACTTTTTGATATATGCATTAAAAGAATCGATTGGGAAATCGATTAGTTCGTCTATTTTCAAGATTAAAGAAAAACAAGAAATGCGATAATAGATTAGGCAATCGATTAAGCTGGTAATACACATTAATAAAATCAATTGGGAAATCGATTTGTCTGAAGCTGTTTCTAAAACTATATAAACTGAATTAATCACAATTTTTAGACAATAATACAAAAACACATAGAAACTTAGAATTTCATTATCCTTTCAAAAATACACTATGAGAGAAATTCTTATAACTCACAAATATCATTGGCAAATACTTAGTGTGAGATTTCATTGTGATTGAATCAAGTGTTCTTAGTTCTTTTTTTGAAAGAACAATCTTTTGTAAAAAGAAAGTGTGTGGAAATCCAGTATTGTGAAACTGGTGGTCATCTTTTAGGATGTTTGCGATCATCTAAAAGAGATCTCAATCTGATCTTGCTAGAGCTTGGCGAGTAGTTCTTAAGGATAGATTGGTTGTTGTTGTAGTTTGATGTTGAGTTAGATGTATAGGTATTGAGGTGCTGGAAAGTCTGTAAACATACTCAAATTATTACTAGTGAAGGCTGAAATCATTAAGTGATTTCAGGACTGGATGTAGACTATCAGATCGATAGTCAAACTAGTATAAAATCTATGGTGCACACTTTTCTATCTCTATACTCTTTATCTTGATATTGCATGTGTTCTTGAATGTTTATGAATCTCTGTTTTGAATAATCTTTTGAATCTATCACTGTTAAATTGGAATTAATATTAAACAAGTTGGTTTTAATATTAAGTTCATCACTTAGAAAGAAATTGTATAAATTGGTTAATAATCTTGTGTATAACTTTCTAAGGATAGAGGCCATTCAACCAACACATAATTCCCTATTGTATCCCAACTTTGTTGAAAGAATAAAAGCAGGGTACCCATCCTCACTCAGGACCATGTATGGATCCATCTGAAACAAAGCTCTTTTGCATTCAAGGAAACCGATTCATGTACTCAAGGTTTGATGTTCCACTTCAAGAATCTAGGGATAGGTAGCCAAAGAAGTAATAGCACCACATATCAACTTATCTTCACGATAAAGATGACAATAGAAATTTCTCACCATGTTGCAAAGCTCCTCTTGATCATCAAGCAAAACTCCTATGTCATTCTTTAGCGAGATAATTTTATTATGGCGTCTCCTTACAATCGTTTTTGAGTGATAATATTTAGTGTTCCAGTCACCATCAATATTCCATTTTCCCCATGATTTTTGGTACCACACTCTTCTTGGTATAGAGTACGCGCAAGTTGATCTTCAAGGTCGTTTTCTAGATAATACAAGAAAATGATATACCCATAGTGTAGATTATTCTGAATCCCATTCACTCTACCCAAAATCTCTTTTTTTGTTTTAAAAATGTTTCCAAACACCTCTTCATTCCAACCTTTCAAGTTGGGAGTAAGGTTTTGCAAGAGAGTAATCAAATTGTTGCCCTCCCCCAATTATCTTTGATATCCGTTTTGAAATTTTCGCGAGTTTTCGACGCATCTTAAAATTTAAAAGGTATATTTATGTTACGAGTAGGTTAACCCTCAAGAAGAACAAGTAGCGGATAATGATCAGACTATACCCAGGGACAGACTTTAGCAAAAGCCTCGTGGTTGTGTAATCTATAGGAACACTACACACACACAACACGATCCAACTTTTTAAAAATAATGTCCCTCTCATTCCACCGGGGCCCCTTCCATGTGAATTTTGTACATGTCGTAGTAACCTCCATAAAGCTACACTAATTAATTCAGTTATTAAAATGTAGATATTTTCTTGAATCATTTGAACTCCCTATTTTTTCTCTTTTGGACTAGCAATGTCATTAATGTCCTTTGTAGCACCCCGATATTTAAAAGCGCGAGTGTATATTTTTTTTTAAAACAAAGAAACAAACAAAGAAATACTTTTGGATAATTATTTCAGTCGTAACATAACGACAAAGTCAACAAATATTTACAAGCAGTGGAATAGTTTTTGAAATAAAAATCCAAAGTATTCAAACATCAAAATACATCGGGGCTATGAAGCCTATTAGACATAGCTCATACCCATGGGGCATTCTCGGCAGACCTGTACAAAAGCACTGCCCCAAGAATTTTAATTGCCCCCCCCCCCCATATCACATCAAAAAGTAGTACATGGACCCATCAAAATAAAAGTCAAGCTGACAATATTAGTATAGGTACATCTTCCAACATACAATAAATACATCCATAAAAGAAAGACCTCTAGTCCCTATACAACCGTCTAATCTGATCATACTACAAAAACTATATGAACTGGGTGATCTCCACACGCTCCGCAAGATCCTCCTGACACAACTCCAGTTAGGTGTGTCCAACTACCTCCCTATCTACAGGATACTAACCGGTGGGAAGATCCTGGTTCTCATCTGATGCAAAGTCCATATTTCCGCAATAATTGTAAAGGTCACCAATCGAAATTAACAAATATCACATAGTAAAATTCTTATATTTTCAAATGCTCAAAAGAACCTTTCGTCTTAGCATACTCCTCGAAAGGGTTTTATATGTCCAAAAAATACATAAACAATGTTGAAAAATGAAGTTTTGACAAATTGCACTGTCGTAGCCTAATACAACTGAAAAAATGCAGATTTTCAGTTCTAAAATGGCTATGAATCAATCAACACTTTAAACATTAATATTATCAATTATGAACACATAATTACCACCAAATTAATCTCCAAAAATTCACACCTCAATTACACATTGAATATTCATAACATCAATTATGAACACATAAGTACATCAAAATTTAATCAACTTAACTTCACTCCTCTAAGCAATTACGGCAAATCTCAACAACAACCGAATATGTATATAAAATCATCATAGTATAACAAACCTAAATCGTGTGCCAAGCACTTTAATGTAATGTGTATATGCCAAAATGCATGATTCCAGAATTCCAAACCAAAACCCTCATCGAAGGGGCGTAAATCATAATTGTACCGCCTATCACAGACTAGTATTAATTATCGAGGTGCAATCTCTCACTGATCAGCATGATTTACTAGTGTGCAGTCGCTTACAGACCAGCACGAGATACAAGAGTGCAGTCGCTCACAGATCAGCACGATTTTCTAGAGGGCAATCGCTCACAGATCAACACATTCTAGATTGCAATCTTTCACAGATCAGCACGACATACAAGAGTGCAGTCGCTCACAAACTAGCACGATTTTCTAGAGTACAATCGCTCACATATCAACACATTCTAGAGTGCAATCTCTCACAGATCAACATAACATACAAGAGTGCAGTCGCTCACAGACCAACACGATTTTCTAGAGTGCAATCGCTCATAGATCAACACATTCTAGAGTGCAATCTCTCACAAATCAGCATAACATACATGAGTGCAGTCGCTCACAGACCAGCACGATTTTCTAGAGTACAACCGCTCACAGATCAGCACATTCTAGAGTGCAATATCTCACAGACCAGCACGACATACAAGAGTGCAGTCGCTCACAGACCAACACGATTTTCTAGAGTGCAATCGCTCACATATCAACACATTCTAGAGTGCAATCTCTCACAGATCAGCACGACGGGACAATCCCCGCAAGGATAAGATGAACCAACAATTCACATGGCATCATCTCGTGGTCCATCACGATCACCACTATCACCATGGCCCCATCGCGGTCACCATGTACTATGAAATGCATACACATACTCTGACTTTTTTCACCACAATCATTAAGTAAATGCAGCTATTAAAAGATTCTCCATTTTTAATACTCATTTAACATTAATGATTTTTCCTATACAACGCAGAGCATACTCAAACATATTTATTCACACCAATTTCAATTTCCACAAACACACATAAATCACATTTCCAAATTCAATCCACACAAATTGAATTAAATTCATTTTCCACCAATCCACACATAAATCACATTTCCAAATTCAATCCACACAAATTGAATTAAATTCATTTTCCACCAATCCACACATAAATTAAATTAAATTCTCTTTCCACCAATCCACACATAAATTTTTTCTCAAAAATTCATAATATTAATTATGAACACATCAATTTCACCAAACATGAGTCACTATAATTTTCAAACATTAATCCCCTATATTCAATCTCCAAAATTTTCAACCATAAATCACCACAACAACATTAATATATCAGAGTTCTCCCCACCGCTAACTCGGTGCCAACAATCTCGATTCCTTTTCGAGACTTAAGGAGCTAACTACATAAACATGAATATTTATAACAATTTGTTCACAATAAAACTAATCCACACACAACAAAATTCCTAAAATTAAATCTTTCTCACACACCAAACTTTTAAAATCAAATCATCTATATTATTTACTTAAAACTAAATAAAACAAATATTGTCCAAATTTCACATACACATACTCGACTATTAAAGCACCGAAATTTTTTAGTTAATAAAATACTCTAAACTTTTTTTTCTTTTTAAACTCAGTTTAAGAGTAATTAAAAGAGTAATATTTTAAACTCTAACCATTATTAATATCAACCTATCTTTTTGCCCAAACTTTTTAACTTAGTTAAAATTTGAACTTTTCACAACTCTAAATTTTTCGTAAAATTTCAACTTCAATTTAAACTCTTTTATTTGAAAATAACTCATTACGTAACTCAAACTCATCAAATTTAATTACTGTCAATTCACACCAACAACAATCAATTCAATTCCACAACCCACATATAACACCTCAATTAAATTTCAACAATTCAAACATAACTCACTCAATTTCAAAACTCCACATTTTTACTCATAACCCACCAAATTTCATCAATTTATTTTCCACAAAATCCGCAAATAAATCACATCTCAAAAATTCATAATAATAATTATGAACATATAAATCACGTCAAATATGGATCATCACAAACCACACCTCAAATTTAAATTCCACTAAATCATATATAATCGCATTAAATTCATTTTCTACAAATTCACACATCAAATATATCAAATTTCTTTTCCACAAAATCAAAAATAATGTCCTAAATGCAAACTAAAAATTTGGAAGGAGCCCTTACCTTAACAATAGCTCTAACACGCGATTACTATACCATAATTAATTTCGATAAAATTTAAGTTCGTGACATCGCGTCGAAAACTAGCTCACTAGCACCGCATCGTGACAATGAGCAACTTTCTCTTCTGCCACTTCTCGAAATGAAGCTTAGATCTAGAAGAAAAGTGAAGATTTATATCTTATGATTTTGGTTTTTCTTTGCAAACCAAAGAAAGAAGAAGAAGAAGTTTCCTGGGGTTTATGCTTTTTCTGATCTTGCCTTTGCCTTGCTTTCTCTCTCTCTCACATATATATATATATATATATATATATATATATATTAAAATAATAATAATATATTATAATTAAAATTAACTAATAAATATTTAACTTTATAGATATTTTTTAAAAAACATCATTATACATTACTTGTCAAATTACTTTTTCAATAAAATATCTACTATCGTCGTAACTCAATTGACAGATGAGTTTCTCAGCAATAAAGCCAATGATCAAAGTTAGTGCTGGCAAGATTTTGGATCTGTTTCCCTGTCTCTTCTCTCTCATGTTCCAAATTTGCAGCCACATCCCCATAATTCATCTTATAAGTCCTAATGGGATGAGCAACACATGTATCATCTGTGACATCACTCAACTCCATGTGTTTGCTTTGTTCAATTTGTTATTCCTATATGGTAATGGTTTGGGCCAATTGCTTCACCTCGTGTTTGGTCTGTTTTGGTTTAGAGACATGCTTCATATTATTGCTTCCAACATAAACCCCTATGCTTATTGGCTCCCTCATTAACGTACTTGGACCACTATAAGACATAGTGCTAGTGTCATGGCCGAATCTTTTTGCTTCAGCTTATTCATGGCCCTTTGATTAGGCCTATGTTGAGAGTACATCCATGTCTTCACTTTGAATTTTATTTTTCATTTTGATGTAGCCTTCCTTGTTGGGAAATCCAAACTTGGTATGTTGAGCTTGTAAACATCCCCTTTAAATAGCCCGTTACTACCATGATTCTTGGATTTAATGTTCTTTTTTTTTTTCCTCTCAACGTTGATCCAATTACCATGCAAAAGATCAGGAGTATTATTATTCTCCATGCTCACATAATTCCCACCACTCATTCTTTCCTCCATAACAATAACCTTTTGGATTGGTTCAACATTTGTTGTGCTTGAGTTAACGATTGAGCCACTAGGTTTACTTGAGTGATTGGACTTTCTTCTCGGTTTGGCGTCGCCTTTCCTCCATGTTGGTATTGGTCGGCCTGCAACCCCTCTCACATCCGACTTCTTTTAAAGAGTAACACAATCTTTCATTGCATGAACATAACAACCACAACTCATTTAAATTATATGAAGACACTCATATTGCACTTGATAGTGTAGTAACTCAATTTTGTCCGGCCAATTAAAAATAATTTAAAAATACAATAATAATATATTTAATAAGCATTTTTGCACTTATTATTGTTAAGCATTTTTGTATATGGTTCAAATTTTGAGTCTATATTTACATGGTTTCTATTACATTATATTTAACAAAAAAAAAACATTAAATAAGAAATAAAAACAAAGAAGTATACTTTTGCACTCCTTACTCCTTCTACCAGACTTTGCTTACACTTTCCTTCATCTCTGTTGCAAGCAAGCTATCTCTATTTTAACTTTAATTTTCTTTTATTTTTATTTTATCTCAATAAATTTATATTTTCACCATTTGTACACTTAATTAAAAGATCACCCACTTATTTTCTTAAGTACATGAGGTTGCTTATTTTTGCTGCAAAACAATAAAAAATCATGAACTTAATTTTATCTCATAAACACAAAGATTTGGCACTTTAGCCTATAAATTGAGAAAGAAAAATCAATCAGAAGGAGACCTTTTTTAGTAGAAATCTTATGTTAGTTATCATAAAAAAAATATCAAAGAAAAAGGAAAAAATATAAATAGAACAGTAATTAAAAAGAAAAACAAGAGTTAAAGGTATATATGCATATATTTTTTTTTTCTTTTTCTTTTTATATTATAATCACTCTGTTGTTATACAAATGTAATGTTTTAATTTGTAAAAATACAAACAAAATGAGTTATGAATGAGAAATTAAAAAAGATAAGACCAAAAAGAATGAGAAAATAGAATAGATAAAACGAAAAACTCAAACCTTCAGAGACGTCGTCACTGTCACAAAAAGTTGATCATACTCTTTGGTCTCGTGCTCAATCTCTCGATTCCACTCTCGACCACTTTCTACATTTCCCTCTGGGTACCTTCCTTCTCCATTTTTGAATCACTTCCTCTCCCTTTTGTTTTTTCTTCTTCTTTTATTTCTTCTAGTTTTTTCTCTGTCTGTGTTGCTAGTTCATGTATCGTGATCCTACTCTCCTGCTCTTAGGGATGGGAATAGGTTAGGCCGTCTATAGGGGCCTATGGCCTGCCATGACCTGACCTATTTAATAAAAAGGCTAGGCTCAAACTATTTTTAAAGTCTATTTATGTAAATAGGTCAGACTCAGGCTTATAAAAAAGCCTATTAGGTATGACAGACCGATCTATAATATTTTATTATTTATTTCATTTTCCATTTTCCATTTTCTATTTTTTTTCTTCTAATTTCCATTGCACTCACTCCAACAAACATGTATGTAAGACATATTTTTTTTTTTATAAAAATCAATACTATTTATTTGTTACCTTTATATTTTATAAAAATCAATACTATTTCTTTGTTATCTTTATATATATTATTAGTATATAAACTTGGGAACCCCAATTGTTTATTATTACTGAATATGAGTTTGTTTGATAGGATTTGTTTAGAGGTAATATTCAAAATTGTTTGAGAGATACAATGGGTGTGTTTGTTTCAATAAAAAATTTTTTTTAAATAAAAAAACATTTTCTAGGGTTTAAAGGGTGTTTTGTTTCATATTTTTTTAAAATCATTTTGTTAGAAAAATGATTTTTTATTTAATATGTATACATATGTACATTAGTATTGGTATTTGGAGAATATGTAAATCGATATGGGTAGAGCATCATGTAGGTATAGATAATTG
>JBBPBT010000487.1:660966-679142 GCA_037974875.1 Cicer bijugum
ATATATATATATATATATATTATTTTGTTTGAGAGCATTTGTTTGAGAGATAATAATGGGTGCGTTTGTTTCAATAAAAAAAATTATTCTTTTAAACCAAAAATCATTTTTTCGGGTTTAAAGGGTATTTGTTTAATATTTTTTTAACATTATTTTGTTAGAAAAATTATTTTTTATTTAATATATATTTACATTAGTATTGGTATATAAAGAATCATGTAAATCGGTATGGGTAGAGTATCGTATAGGTATAGATTTTGTTTGAGAGGTAATAATATGAGTTTGTTTAAGAACATTTGTTTGAGAGGTAATAATTTTTAATAACATTCTTTTATTATTATTTTAAATTAAAATTAAGTTGAACTTACCAAATAAACAAATTGGTTCATTCAAGACTTTAGTCCATTTAAAGTCATAATCCTTTTTAAATTTTGAGTTTAATTTGTTTCCTAGATAAATATCAAATTTTTATAAAACACAAATAAATATTTTATTAAAGAGTAATTAGATGTGACATCTTTTTAATTTTTGAGTTGTTAGGAGATAAGTTGTACAACTTGATAGTCATATATAATATTAATTACAATTGAATTATTAAAAATTTTAAAAATAAAAACTTTTTTTTTGAAATAATTATGAATACATCATTTTTTCATTCACCCAAAACAATTAAATTTTAAGCCCAAAACATATTCTTCTTAAATTATACTCACCACTAATAAAAATCTTACACTTTCGTTTATAAACCACTATATGTTTTATACAAAAATAACCGTTCGAAATCGTGACTAAATACACCTCCAAAATAAAATAGAATTAGTATATTTTTGTGTAAATTTTATTTATTTATTTAAACCACCATATTAAATTAAAAATATAAATACCCATACCATGTGGAATATGTTTGGAATATGTTTATCACTTTGACTTGTTTTGACTAGACAAGACGGCGAAAAGATTTTACATTCAATTCTTTTTCAAGAGACTCGTATCCCTTGTTCTTGTGTAAGAAGTTGTGTATGAATGTTCACTCTTTTAATACTTTCAACTTTCCTTCATTGCTCCATTATTTCATTTCAGTTTACCACCGTCATGGAATCCTAGAATCAAAGACGCGCTCAGTTTAATCTCTGCTCCGTTTGTCCGACCATAGTTACATTCACGGTCTTCTTGTGTTCGCCACTGTCACGACTCGCCACCATCTCTGTTTTATTTTGTTGAGGTATCCTTCATCATTCTGTTTTTGAGTTCTACTCTTTTGTTGTTGAGATTCAATTTATTTTCATGACATCATTGTTGAAATCCAATCCATACACATTACGTTTTCTCTCAATCTCAGAAATCAAACTGAAAAGATGAACTATAATAATAGTTGAATTATTTGAATATAGGGTTGTAATTGTCACTATGAATGTGGGTAAAAATGAAATTTTGGGATGATTATATTCTATCCCTGTCCCCCTTGTTGTGTGCCCTAACTGTAGCATGTAAGGACTGTTGGAATGGGCATATGTTTCATATGTTTCCCCCTTTTTAACTTGTCTTGGTCTGTCGTAGCTTCAAGAATTACTTGAATACATGCCGGGACCTGACTTTCCAACAGGAGGGCTGATTATGGGAAACCTTGGGCGAGTCTATCAAGTTTTTGGAAGGATCCCTTTTTTGTATGAATATTTCGTACATATTTTTAGTTTTTTGTGTTATAAAGTTAAAATATATTTCCCAAAACATTACTTTTAGATGATAGTGGCAATCTAATTATGTTAACTTGGCAGTTGCAAATCAATAATTATAACGAATATTTTGGTGATGGTATATGGATAGTTGATGTGTTCCATCATACATGGTTTTTATTTTTATTTATTTCCTTCTTCAATGAAAATTTTGATTACATAATAGAAATTCAGAAATGAGCCTTATAAAGAAGCTGGCAATTTCTTTTACAGAAATCTGTGGCCCTTGAAAGCTGTGTGACCTTGTTTTAATCCAAATGTTTGATGTCAAACCTTCACGTTTGTTGTATCAAATTTTTTGTTATCCATTGGAGCCCATCCTTGGAATTTGTGCCTTCCCAAAAATTATGCACTGTCTGATGTCTGGTATGATATATACTTATCTTTCTTAAGGATCTTAGAAGCATACCGTACTGGTCGTGGACGTGTTATTGTCAAAGGCAAAACTGATATTGGATTGCTTGATTCTAAGACAAAACGGACTGCAATTATAATTAAAGAGGTAGCTCTCTAGATTCTTTAAGATTCTGACATTTGAAATACTTACCTTATTTCCTTTGGAAGGTTCATTACAAATTTTGTTTTATGATTGGAATAGATTCCTTACCAGACAAACAAATCAGCTGTGGTTGAGAAGATTGCTGAACTTGTTGAAAACAAGGTATTAATCAACTTCAATAAGACCCTTTTTGTTTTCTTTTTCTTTTTCATCCCTTCCAAATGTTGTTAATGCCATTGTCAATTTACTATTATTCTCTTCTTTGAAGTGCATGCAACTGACTTCTGGTAAGTGAAATAAGGTACTCTCTGAGTGATAAAGATGACCATGATAGTTTTAAAAAACTAATATCTAATTGCCGTCAGGCCACTTTTAAATAATGTGTTTAGTACCTTAAATTTTGAATCCTGGGTGCCATGTAAGTCTTTTTTTAAGGCAAAAATAGTTGTTAATATTATATAAAAACTATTTTGAAGCATTTTCTCTTCCATAGCCCAGCTTTTCAACAGCAGTCGTTATACCTTTTTTTCCCTTTCTTCTTCTATTTGTAGGGGCAGTTATTGGATAATATATAATTCTGGGATGCGCTAGGAACTTGACTACGTTTGGAACTTGACCACATTCTGTATAGGCAACTTGCCTTGTATATTTCTGTTATCTAGCTCAGTCAACTAACTAATCCCCTTAACTACCCTTTAATTATCAATATTCCTCCCTGAACATTTACCTTGTCCTCGAGGTGAAAAGAAGAAAAAGTTTTTTTTTTTTAAATTTCCACCAGGGTCCCATTGTTAAATTTCCCACCATGGACCTGATATAAATGGCATATTGGCATCTCGTTTTTGAAATACCCGTTTTCTGGTGTGCAGGGCCCATTAGGCCAACAGACTGTCCCAAATGCTGCAAGCCCCTTCACACACTCCGAACGTCTTCTCTTTGTATGCCTTCTCCGCTTTATCTTCCTCTGGTTGCAATGCCGATACCCTTTGTGTTATAAAAATAGTTAATACACACATATTTATGATCTAAGTATTTATGTTATAATTGTTTATCCAATAACAATGTCATTTTCATGGCTTTGTGGTATCCTTCATCATTCTACAGTGAACACTAGTATATTAATTTGGTACCTAGAAGCAATAAATTATTGTCAATAATAGTTTTCCCAAGATCATGTGCATTAGTAGTCTCATAGTCATGATTAAATGATCCTGATTGGTTTTAAAGAGAGAATCATTCTGGTAATCTCTGTTGCGGAAGATTTGTTCAACGAAATCGGTTACGATTCCCTGAAATGCAAGGTCGAGAATACTCAACCTGATCACGATTTCAAGTTTAATTACCGAATGAGGTTGATTTGTTTAAGACTGCAAAGTTTTGTTCAATGGATAGATGTTATTGGTTTGCAATCTGGAAGTGTTAGGGTTTCTCGTTGTAGAATGCGTTCAAGTTCAGTGGTAAAAGAATCTGTTATAGTTGGTAGAAAAGATGATAAAGATAGATTGATTAAAATGTTGATGTCAGGTAATGGCAGTAGCTGTAATAATGGTAACAACTTAGGTGTGGTTGCTATTTTAGGTGTTGGAGGTGTTGGTAAATTGACACTTGCTCGACTTGTTTATGATGATAAAGAAGTTAATGAGCACTTTGATTTGAAAACGTGGGTTTATGTGTCGCATGATTTTGATATTGTGAAAGTAATCAAAGGTCTAATTGCTTGTGTGTGTTCGATAACTTATGGAAGCAATGATGTTGATTATCTTCGACTTGTGTTGAAGCTTAAGTTGAGGTGTAGGAGATTTTTGTTTGTGTTGGATGGTTTATGGAATGTTGGTTATAATCAGTGGCATGAGTTAGTAGCTCCGTTGTTTAATGGAAGATGTGGTAGCAGGGTAATTGTTACAACGCGCCAAGAAAAAGTTGCAGAGGTTGTGCATTCATTTCCTATTTGTAGGTTAGAACCTCTGTCAGATGAAGACGGGTGGTCTTTACTCTCCAAGCATGCATTTGGAAGTGAAAATTATGGTGGAAATAAATACCCAAACATAGAAGCAATTGGTAGGAAGGTTGCTAGAAAGTGTGGAGGATTGCCATAAATTTATGTGTGGAAATAAATTTATGTTATAATTGTTTATCCAATAACAATGTCATTTTCATGGCTTTGTGGTATCCTTCATCATTCTACAGTGAACACTAGTATATTGATTTGGTACCCAGAAGCAATAAATTATTGTCAATAATAGTTTTCCCAAGATCATGTGCATTAGTATTCTCATAGTCATTATTAAATGATCCTGATTGGTTTTAAAGAGAGAACCATTCTGGTAATCTGGTTGTATGCATTCGTTTGGTACTCATTGTGCTATTGGCATTGGTAAAAAAACATGTTTTTTTGGGTTGCTCAACTATTGTCGGGCATTTTTTGGTAATGTTTATGAAATTAAAATCTCACATTTGGTAGTCGTTGTTTATTTTATATTAATGGTTAATTACATGTTTGGAAGAACATTTGATAATTAACACATAAGATTGTTTTAGTTTAAGAACTGGGACTATTTATGCATATCATTAAAATTTTATTAATTGCATGTTGATTTGTGTTTAGATGCATTTATTCAAACTAACCATCTATGAGACTCTTTAATCCCAGCGTTTCCCAGCGAGATCCAGCTGTTCCGGTGCGGTATAGTGCCTGACCGCGACGGCGTGTCCGCGACAACGTGAAACAAGATCCTGACGAGAAGATAAAAACGTAACCAATTTGCAGACACAAACAGCAACCCCTTTCTCCAAATTTGAAAAGCGCAATGCCCAAAATAGTTGAGAGTTCAAGTGTTTCCCCACTACTCCTATCAAGGACATGTTTGGTAATGTTTCTTCATTATTAGATAAAAAGAAAAGTGATTGCAATTGCAAGATAAAATACAATTCATATCATTGTTATCTTTTTTTTAAGACACAGACTATGTCAGATGCCACAAGAGTTTTTCTGTCAGGGAATAAATTCTTGACAATCTCAATTACTATCTCTCGCAAGGTATATCAATTGCTTCAGATAATAATATATATAATTGAATTTCATATTTTTACTTAGCTTAGAAAATTAAAATATTCTGTTTTTAATCGCAGACAAGTTGTATGTCCTGCAGATTTGTCCAATCGAAATCAAGTCCAAATGTTGGTGGTCCTGTTGAGAAGGATAAGTAGGTTTTGATTCATTTTCTTTTCTGTAATTTTGCTATGTTCTTCATCTTCAAATGTGTGTTTCGTTGTGTGAATAATCTGTTTTATGTTAAATGCAGAAAAGGGAATAAAATAAAGGGTAAGGTAGAACACCACTTGTGGAAAAGAAGAAATTCAGCTCAGTCTGGCCAAAAAGCACTCACTCTTGTCAGAACTGTATGTTCACCTATCCATTCACTTTTTCTTTTTTTTGTTCTCAAAGCATCCACTTGTACATTGTTTATGGATCCATCTGCATTTTCTGACCTTAAAAACCCATTTGCGACCAATGGTAAATCTTTTAGCAGGTAAAGCCGCGTAAATTCCATATATTGTTAGCTATTGAAGCGTTAAATTCATATTGCATAGCTTCATTACAGTTGGAAATGATTAAGGCTTGCTTGATAGAGGTAGGTTCTGATGGAGCAAAATAACAGTGTACGATGAAGATGCAGTTTGACTATATCAGATTTAGATGTGGTCTGCATAATATGAATGGATATTTTGGAAGGAGTTATAGGTGGAGGAGGAGGAGATTCATGAGTAGAAGAATGCATCGATAAAGCCAATGAATTAGATGGATGAGGAGACTAAGGACTTGAGGGAGAGGAATTTGTAGGGGAGGAAGATCGACTTAATCAACCAGCTGATTGCAGGATTTTAGGATGCATTCTAATAGTTGCCATGATGTTATGTGCTACACTGTCATGCTGTTATTAATATTATTTAGTCGGTTTCTTATTTGAATTGTTTGTTTCCGTTATTTTCTTTCTTGAATATATGAGAGCTGCTACATATGCTTGAATGCTGTAACGAAAAAGCAGATGTATTATCCAGTAAATTAGCTTTGTTTATTTCTGGAAGAAATTTTCCTGGACTCATATACAAGAAAATCACAATAGTTCAATATGTGCAATCCAACCCTTATCAGGAGAACCCTGTTGATTTCTGTTGTATTGTTTTGTTTTTACTTGTTGATCCTGCTATGTTGTGTTGATTTTGGTTTGTGCATTGTGAATCTTTTAATGGCAGATCTGTGAACTCCCTGATGAGAAAGAGAGTGTTTATGGGGCATTAGACAAATGGACGGCTTGGGAAACAGAGTTTCCGTTGGTTGCAGCGGCTAAGGCTTTAAATATCTTAAGGAAAAGGGGTCAGTGGGTTCGTGTAATTCAAGTACGCTCGCCCACTATTTTTATAGAATTGTTGTGTCTTAAAGTTGAACAACACTTTCATTGACTTATTTATTTCAAGAGAATATTTGACAGCTAAGGATGTTCAGTTTGTTTTATGACCAATATATTTTGTTTCCATAACACATCTTGGAACTTCATGCCTGGGGCTTTCAAATTACCTTCTCATAAAATGAATGATCGTTTGTTGCTAGAACTTTTAGCAAAGGAATGAGTATTAACTGACATTGAAATTGCTCAATCATTTTTTATTTTTAACATATATAGTTGGAGGTAATACATAATAAATGATGAATGATATGTAGCTCATTCAAATGTTCCTTCGGCTTTTGTAGCTCAAGTTTGCACTCAAGTTACGTATATATTTATATTTCTCACTTCAACATGCTTTCTTTCATAATAATGTTTTATGACTTTATCCATCAATATGAACATTGTTTAATTTAATCCTTCTCGAGAATGCTATCAAGGTTGTGTCTATATCATAAATATGCATGAGTTTTGACTTTGTCTACATTTATCAATACATCTTGGAATAGGCAAATTAACCACAGATGTATGTATGAAAATCATGAATTTATGGTCTTCTGTGATTAGCACTTTTGCTTTATGACCTTGGTTAATTGTGAGGAATGGTCAGAATCTAACTTTTTTCAAATCCTTGATACTTTCAGTTAGCCAAATGGATGTTGAGCAAAGGACAAGGAGCAACAATGGGAACATATGACACCCTTCTTCTGGCGTTTGATATGGACCAGAGGATAGATGAGGCAGAATCCTTATGGAATATGATTATTCATGCCCACATGCGCTCTGTCTCAAAGAGACTTTTTTCTAGGATGATTTCATTGTATGATCATCATAATCTATGAGAAAAGATTGTAGAGGTATCTTTTTTTTCATATATGAATTTTAGAGGTACCTTTGGTTGTACCATAATTCTCACTACGGATTTAGATTCCTTGCAGTTGGTTCGAAAATCTGCAGTCAAGCAATTTAGACTGTCTGATCAAAGATCTGATGGCTAAGTTTCAACTTAGAATTTTGAATCTGATATACAAAAACGAAATTGAGTCTGTCAATCTTGATTTGATGGTCTGGATTGCATGGTTGAGGCAGATACATAAACCCCTAATAATTGCATGGGATCTGGATCCACTCACCACACTTCACCTTAACATGATTTATGTTCAGCATATGACTGCTAGGAAAATTCTCTTTGCAGCATTGACTCTATCACTCACTGTCTTATTTGATAAAATCAATGTGAATCTTATACTTTAGAATTGGGTCCCACATAAAGTGGTGAGACCCACATTGATTTCACAGAATAAGATAGGGTGTAGGGTGTTAGAGTGAGTATTGGAAAGAGAGTATTCCTAACTTTCCTCATGTTTACCAATACTGGATTTATTTTCAATTCATTGACATTCTATCTAATTTGTAAGTTCAGATATTTGCCGACATGGAGGAGTTGCGGATAAAACCTGATGAAGATACGGTCAAGAAAGTGACAAATGCCTTTAGAAAACTAGGCCAAGAAGAGAAACGAAAATCGGTAATAAAACGATATGGGCTTAAATGGAAGTACATTCACTTTAATGGTGAACGGGTGAGAGTTAGAAGACAAGCATGGGAAGAAGACTAACTTTGAATGATATTGTAGTCGGCAAATGTCAACAAGGATATTCCTACATCTTAATATCTTTGAAGCAAATGCCGTTGTTGTTGAATAAAATGGTTGAATTAATGAGTTTTTGTTAAAGTCAAATCAATTTTATATGATTTTTATTGGTTAGTGGTTTGAATATGAACACTCATAAGTGTTGTTAGGTACTCTCAGTTGCTTATAGCATAAGTTGGACAAATGACCTACCAAATTCGTTTATGACTAATTCGAACTAAGTCATAAACTTCATCAAACTAAGTTAAAACTTTGAATTGAGTATGGTTTTAGTAGATTGTGTCAACGTTAGCCCTAACTTAAAATTTAATCAAAATTATTTGTTAGATTAAATTTTTTATAAAAGAGTACATATACCTTTGGCATCCAACAACATGGTCTTTGGTATGCACATAAATTTCATCCAAAAATAGATTAGAATTGACAAAATAAGTCAAACTCACTCCATTTTGATCTACCACATGTTAATTCATCAAAAATAGAGGAGAAGAGAGCAACTTAGACAAGTGGATTGAAATTTCCACTCATCCGCTCCTTGACGGGTTGGTTGGTAAGTAGTTTGACTTGTCGATAATATAATTAATATAAAGGTGTAATTGCACTTTTAGTCCTCCTATTTTAGCTGAATCTCGAAAGTAGTCCCTCTATTTTATTTCTCTCCAATTTTGGTCTCTCAAACAGAATTTTAGTCCAAAACTTAATGATTTTTTTGCATTTATATAAGTTACATTATACCTCAAGATCTCATTTGCAACAATTGTATTTGAAATCTATGATCATAAATGTTGTACACCTGTAAAAAAATGAAATTTCATCAAGTTTTGGACCAATATTTTGTTTGGAGACCAAAATTGGGAAGAAACAAAATTGAGGGACTACTTTTGCGATTCAACTAAAATAGGGAGACCAAAATTGCAATTAAGCCTAAATTGAATATTTATAGATTTTTAAGTGAGTTATTGTCGTAAAACAAACTTTAGAGTTAATTTATTAAAATTCAACGTAATCCATCAATCATCACTTAAGAAAAAAAATCTAAATTTATTAGATTGTAGCAAGAAGTTGTGCTAATGGTTGGAGAAAAAATAATTATATCTTGAAAAATAAAAATCGAAAAAAAAGATATTTTAATATTGATCCATCGGATTAATTCACTTTGTCATCTCCTATTTTTTCACAAGTCAAACATACCAACATGAATTATACGTTTCTCAACTTTGCATTAATAATGCTTAAGTTTAGTGTAATTGTTAATAAGATTTTTTTTTCTTATAAGATACACTAATATATATTAGTGTGTGTAACAATGTACTCTTTTTACAACATAATAGGATTGATTTGGCTCATAATATGTAATTAAAACTTAGACAACAAATTGATTAAATTTAATCATATATCCATGAAAAATTACTCACATAAATCAGTTCGTGAATAAATTATTTAATATTTATAAAAAAAATCATGAGTAAATTTATTATTTGAATAAATTAATTTTTTTTATTAGATTATATGGTTATTCTACTAGGGATTTTCACTTTTATATCCCTTTTTTGAGTTTCATATACTAAAATGCCACACTCCCAACATTATATACCAAAATGCCATGTTTTTTTCTCCAATTTGTTGGTCGCAACCTGGGGGTGCGACCTCCTATTGCAAATTTTGTTGAGCGTCTTCACATGGTCGCATCCTGGAGATGCGACCTCCTACTAACCATTACAAATTTTTTTCATTCTCAGGAGGTCGCATCCCCAAGATGCGACCATGTGAATACGCTCAAAAAAAGATTTGCAACAGGAGGTCGCACCCCCAGGTTGCGACCAGCAACTGAAAAAAAACAGAACATTTTGGTATATAATTTTGGAAGTGTGCCATTTTGGTATATGTATCTCAAAAAAAGATATAAAAGTGAAAATCCCTATTCTACTAAGTAAAATTATAAAAATAAAAAATCCGTGGATAACCTTGAGAAACGCTAAAATTTTCCCTAACACCTTTTTTTTTTTGGTCCACGTTGCCATTTAAACAAAAACACACATGTATCTCTTTCTCTCAAGAAAAAAACATTGAAACCTTCTCTTTCCTCAAAACTTTACCCCCATCCCCTTCTCTCAATTTTTAAACCGATTAATTTTGCGTTTCGAGAACCATCACGTCACTACTTTTTTCTGATCGTTGCGGTTAGCTTCGTTCTCATCACCACGTTCATTTTTATTCTTTCCGTGTTTGTGTTCATTCTTCTTTTTTCTGAGTTCTCTCTATTTCTTTCCTAAGTTTTTATGGCACTTTGTTAGAGTGCCACTGCGTCAAAACCTTATTCGCCATCGTGATCTTCTCCTTCTTCATGGTTGTGTATTATTTTTCCATGTACTTCTCAGTAATTGGTTTAAAAACTAAAAACCCTAATTTGGGTGATTGTGTTTTATTTTTTAATTTTTGAAAACTATTTTATAAATAAATTTTAGAAAATTATTTTTAAAAAGAAAATTAAAAAAAAATGTGTTTGTCAACTTCAATTTTTAAAATAGTTTTTTGATTAAAAAATTAAAAAAATTGAAAAATGAGAAGTAAAATATTATTTATTTGTTTTAATTTCATACTTCCAACTTTCCTTCATTCCTCCATTACTTCATTTCAGTTTACCACCGTCATGGAACCTAGAATCAAATAGGCGCTCAGTCCAATTTCTCCTTCGTTCACCGTCACAGTCACGACCTTTGTTGTGTTCGCCACTGTCACGGCTCGCCACCATCTCTGTTTTATTTTGTTGAGGTATCCTTCATCATTCTATTTTTGAGTTCTACTCTTTTGTTATTGAGATTTAATTTATTTACATGACATCGTTGTTGAAATTGAATCCACACACACTACGTTTTCTCTCAATCTTAGAAATCAAATTGAAAAGATGAACTATAATAATAGTTGAATTATTTGAATATAGGGTTGTAATTGTATAAATGTGGGTACGAATCAAATTTTGAGATGATTCTATTCTATCCTTGTCCCCCTTGTTGTGTGCCCTAGCTGTAGCCGGTAGGGACTGCTAGGCTGGGAAGATGTTTCATATGCAAGTTTGGGCCTTAGACCCATACAAATTCATATAGTACATTCTCTTTTTTAAGGAAAAAAATATCTAACTTGTGTATCATAAACTCATATAGTGCTTGTTTGATTGGTTTAATTGAACTTAACCATTAGTGATTTTGTTTAGGAAAATTTATTAAAATATGTTCATAAGTTGTTTTTAATTGATTTTGATAAGTTATCCATCATAATTTTTGAAACTAGTATATAGTTTAACTCTTATTTAACTTTGTGTTATAAAAATAGTTAATACATACATATTTATGTTATAAGTGTTTATGTTATAATTGTTTATCCCATAACAATGTCATTTTCATGACTTTGTGGTATCCTTCATCATTCTATTAGTGAACACTAGTATCCTGATTTGGTACCCAGAAGCAATAAATTATTGCCAATAATAGTTTCCCCAAGATCATGTGCATTAGTATTTTGATAATCAAGATTAAATGATCCTGATTGGTTATAAAGAGAGAACCATTCTGGTAATCTGGATGTATGCATCCGTTTATTACTTATTGTGCTATTGGCATTTGTAAAAACCGTGTTTTTTAGGGTTGCTCAACTATTGTCGGACATTTTTTGGTAATGTTTATGAAATTAAAATCTCACATTTGGTAGTCGTTGTTTATTTTATATTAATGGTTAATTGCATGCTTGGAAGGACATTTGATAATTAACACATAAGATTGTTTTAGTTTAAGAGCTGAGACTATTTTTGCATATCATTAAAATTTTATTAATTGCATGTTGATTTGTGTTTAGATGCATTTATTCAAATTGGTCATCTATGAGACTCTATAACTGTATCTTATTTGTTTAAATGCATAGGAATTTCCTTTTAGATTATAGTATGGAATCATAGGAACTTACTTGTTAGTTGAGTCTACAAAGCATATTGCTTCTTGCTCTTTGTAATAGACGTTTGCATGATTATTTGTTATATTTGAAATTGTTTGTCCGCAAATACCTTTGAATGTTTGTTATGTTTTTAGTCATTACTTTGCGGACATAGTATTATGGTATGAGAATCCATAAATCAACTAGTGATGGTGACTTTATTTGTTTGTATCATTCCCCTCGTAAACACTAAAATATACTATTTTGTCTAGTGAAAATTCATAAACTTGTATGGAGTAGTTGTTGTCATATGATATATGCTATGCTTTATTAAACTTTATACAAGGATACCATAAAAATCGAAAAGAAAAAAATTTGAAATATTTCATAAAAATAATTTATTAAAAAAAAAAATTGGGCCTATAGACCTCTAAGCCCATGAAATTTTGTGGGTTTTTTACATTGAAGCTTTCTTTTAATGGGCCTTTTTGTTGTAAGGTTTTTTGGCCCCCTCTAATAAAAAGTAAAGACGTAACCAATTTGTAGACACAAACAGCAACCCCTTTCTCCAAATTTGAAAAGCGCAAATGCCCATAACAGTTGAGAGTTCAAGTGTTTGCCCGCTACTCCTATCAAGGACATGTTTGGTAATGTTTCTTCATTATTAGATAAAAAAAAGTGATTGCAATTGCTGGATAAAATACAGTTCATATCATTGTTATCTTTTGTTAAGACACAGACTATGGCAGATGCCACAAGAGTTTTTCTGTCGGGGAATAAATTCTTGACAACCTCAATTACTATCTCTCACAAGGTATATCAATTGCTTCAGATAATAATATATAATTGAATTTCATATTTTTACTTAGAAAATTAAAATATTCTGTTTTTAATCGCAGACAAGTTGTACCTCCTGCAGATTTGTCCAATCGAAATCAAGTCCAAATGTTGGTGGTCCTGTTGAGAAGGATAAGTAGGTTTCGATTCATTTTCTTTTCTGTAATTTTGCTATGTTCTTCATCTTCAAATGTGTGTTTCGTTGCGTGAATAATCTGTTTTATGTTAAATGCAGAAAAGGGAATAAAATAAAGGGTAAGGTAGAACACCACTTGTGGAAAAGAAGAAATTCAGCTCAGTCTGGCCAAAAAGCACTCACTCTTGTCAGAACTGTATGTTCACTTATCCATCTAATAGACAGATAGGAAATTATAATTTGACAAAAGTGTGACTACAACTTTGGAGAGTCTTTTATACCGAGCATGTGGAGCCTGTAGGAGGCCATGAATCACTTTATTTGATTTGCATATCAACTGTTTATTTTAGGGATCAAAAGTCTTATGAATGATACTTTTACACCCTCAAGAAAGCAATATTATCATCAGTCATCAATGCGATGAATAGGCGGGTGGAAGGCGAGAGAAATAGAGTGAAATCTGAACAGAAACTGTTAAACTGCAGGAAAGAAAGTCTCAAAGATATCCCAACCTGGAATTTGATTAAAACCCATTGCAACCCACCTGGCTTTGTACATTGTTTATGGATCCATCTGCATTTTCTGACCTTAAAAACCCATTTGCAACCAATGGTAAATCTTTTAGCAGGTAAAGCCGCGTAAATTCCATATATTGTTAGCTATTGAAGCGGTAAATTCATATTGCATAGCTGCATTACAGTTGGAAATGATTAGGGCTTGCTTGATAGAGGTAGGTTCCGATGGAGCAAAATAACAGTGTACGATGAAGATGCAGTTTGACTATACCAGATTTAGATGTGGTCTGCATAATATGAATGGATATTTGGGAATGAGTTATAGGTGGAGGAGGAGGAGATTCATGAGTAGAAGAACACATCAATAAAGCCAATGAATTAGATGGATGAGGAATCTAAGGACATGAGGGAGAGGAATTTGTAGGGGAGGAAGATCGACTTAATCAACTAGCTGGTTACAGGATTTTAGGATGCGTTCTAATAGTTGCCATGATGTTATGTGCTACAATGTCATGCTGTTATTAATATTATTTAGTCGGTTTCTTATTTGCATTGTTTGTTTCCGTTATTTCCTTTCTTGAATATATGAGAGCTGCTACATATGCTTGAATGCTGTAACGTAAAAGCAGATGTATTATCCAGTAAATTAGCTTTGTTTCTTTATTTCTGGAAGAAAATTTCCTGGAGTCATATACAAGAAAATCACAATAGTTCAATATGTGCAATCCAACCCTTATCAGGAGAATCATGTTGATTTCTGTTGTATTGTTTTGTTTTTACTTGTTGATCCTGCTATGTTGTGTTGATTTTGGTTTGTGCATTGTGAATCTTTTAATGGCAGATCTGTGAACTCCCTAATGAGAAAGAGAGTGTTTATGGGGCATTAGACAAATGGACGGCTTGGGAAACAGAGTTTCCGTTGGTTGCAGCGGCTAAGGCTTTAAATATCTTAAGGAAAAGGGGTCAGTGGGTTCGTGTAATTCAAGTACAGTTGCCCCCTATTTTTATAGAATTGTTGTGTGTCTTAAAGCTGAACAACACTTTCATTGACTTATTTATTTCAAGAGAATATTTGACAGCTAAGGATGTTCAGTTTGTTTTATGACCAATATATTTTGTTTCCATAACACGTCCTGGAACTTCATGCCTGGGGATTTAAGATTACCTGCTCATAAAATGAATGATCGTTTGTTGCTAGAATTTTTAGCAAAGGAATGAGTATTAACTGACACTGAAATTGCTCAATCATGTTTTATTTTTAACATATATAGTTGGAGATAATACATAATAAATGATGAATGATCTGTAGCTCATCCAAATGTTCCTTCGGCTTTTGTAGCTCAAGTTTGCACTCAAGTTACTTATATATTTATATTTCTCACTTCAACATGCTTTCTTTCATAATAATGTTTTATGACTTTATCCATCAATATGAACATTGTTTAATTTAATCCTTCTCGAGAATGCTATCAAGGTTGTGTCTATATCGTAAATATGCATGAGTTTTGACTTTGTCGTCATTTATCAATACATCTTGGAATAGGCAAATTATGCACAGATGTATGTATGAAAATCATGAATTTACGGTCTTATGTGATTAGCACTTTTGCTTTATGACCTTGGTTAATTGTGAGGAATGGTCAGAATCTCACTTGTTTTCAAATCCTTGATACTTTCAGTTAGCCAAATGGATGTTGAGCAAAGGACAAGGAGCAACAATGGGAACATATGACACCCTTCTTTTGGCATTTGATATGGACCAAAGGATAGATGAGGCAGAATCCTTATGGAATATGATTATTCATGCCCACATGCGCTCTGTCTCAAAGAGACTTTTTTCTAGGATGATTTCATTGTATGATCATCATAATCTGTCAGAAAAGATTCTAGAGGTATCGTTTTTTTTAAATATGAATTTTAGAGGTACCTTTGGTTGTACCATAATTCTCACTGCGGATTTAGATTCCTTGCAGTTGGTTGGAAAATCTGCAGTCAAGCAATTTAGACTGTCTGATCAAAGATCTGATGGCTAAGTTTCAACTTAGAATTTTGAATCGGACATACAAAAACGAAATTGAATCTGTCAATCTTGATTTGATGGTCTGGATTGCATGGTTGAGGCAGATACATAAACCCCTAGTAAATGCATGGGATCTGGATCCACTCACCACACTTCACCTTAACATGATTTACATTCAGCATATGACTGCCAGGAAAATTCTCTTTGCAGCATTGACTCTCTCACTCACTATCTTATTTCATAAAATCAAAGTGAATCTTATACTTTAGAAATGGGTCCCACATAAAGTGGTGAGACCCACGTTGATTTCACAGAATAAGATAGGGTGTTAGAGTGAGTATTGGAAAGAGAGTATTCCTAACTTTCCTCATGTTTACCAATACTGGATTTCTTTTCAATTCATTTACATTCTATCTAATTTGTAAGTTCAGATATTTGCCGACATGGAGGAGTTGCGGATAAAACCCGATGAAGATACGGTCAGGAAAGTGACAAATGCCTTTAGAAAACTAGGCCAAGAAGAGAAGCGAAAATCGGTAATAAAACGATATGGGCTTAAATGGAAGTACATTCACTTTAATGGTGAACGGGTGAAAGTTAGAAGACAGGCATGGGAAGAAGACTAACTTTGAATGATATTGTAATCGGCAAATGTCAACAAGGATATTCCTACATCTTAATATCTTTGAAGCAAATGCCATGTTGTATTTTGCCGTTGTTGTTGAATAAAATGGTTGAATTAATGAGTTTTTGTTAAAGTCAAATCAATTTTATATGATTTTTATTGGTTAGTGGTTTGAATATGAACACTCATAACTGTTGTTAGGTACTTTCAGTAGCTTATAGCATAAGTTGGACAAATGACCTACCAAATTCGTTTATGACTAATTCGAACTAAGTCATAAACTTCATCAAACTGACTTAAAACTTTGAATTGAGTATGGTTTTAGTAGATTGGGTCAACGTTAGCCCTAACATAAAATTTAATCAAAATTATTTGTTAGATTAATTTTTTTTTTATAAAAGAGTACATATACCTTGGCATCCAACAACATAGTCTTTGGTATGCACATAAATTTCATCCAAAAATAAATTAGAATTGACAAAATAAGCCAACTCACTCCATTTTGATATGCTTCATGTTAATCTATCTAAAATAGAGGAGAATAGAGCAACTTAGACAAGTGGATTGAAATTTCTGCTTATCTGCTCCTTGACGGGTTGGTTGGTAAGTAGTTTGACTTGTTGATAACATAATTAAAATAAATTGAATATTTATAGATTTTTAAGTGAGTTATTGTCGTAAAACAAACTTTAGAGTTGATCTTTTAAAATTCAACATAATCCATCAATCATCACTTAAGAAAAAAACCTCTAAATTTATTAGATTGTAGCAAGAAGTTGTGCTAATGGTTGAAGAAAAAATAATCATGTCTTGAAAAATAAAAATCGAGAAAAATTTAAATATTGATCCAATAGGTTAATTGACTTTATCATCTTCTATTTTTTTAACGAGTCAAGCATACCAACATGAACTATATGTTTCTCAACTTTGCACTAATAGTGTAATTGTTAATAAGATTTGTTTTTCTTATAAGATACACATATATTAGTGTGTGTGCAACAATCTACTATTTTTACAACATAATAGGATTGATTTGGCTCCTAGTATGTAATTAAAACTTAGACAACAAATGGATTAAATTTAATCATATTTGCTACTCATAAGTTTCAAGATAATACATAACATATATTTTTGACAAATCAGTTTAATGGCGTTCATTATAGTTTATTTTTAAAGTGCACTATGACATTGGAGATTCTTATTTACTTGATTCTTTTATTGATATCAATTTTTCCCTTACTCAGGAAGCACATTGAACTAGATCTTCATCATCCACATGTTGGTTCCTTTCTTATTGTTGTTTCCAAATTTTACAGCTAACACTTTTATTTCCCCTACCTTCTTTTAGCATATCATAATTAACAACACATTGTGTCATCATTTAGAGAGCCAATTGACAAGGTTAAATATAAAAGCAAGGTGTCTTTATCATTGATAATTTGGTAGTGATGTTTGGTTTTCTTTTAATTGTTATTGGTGCTTGATTATGCAGGTTCAATTTTGTCTTGATTGTAGTTTAACAATTGTCCATATAATAAAAGACTTGAGTTGCAGAACATTGTATTTGAGAATATTTTCAATTTTGTCACTATTAAGGGTTATATGATTATTTGATGATAACTTAAATTAAAATAAGATGTAAAATATTGAAACACAAAAATATGGTTATTCTTATAAATTTAGTTGGGAAATTTTGTTTGAAAATTTAGAAGTCATTATTCTCGTTGAATATGCATATATTATAGAATAATATTAGTTATTCAATCAACTTTTGCATTTTTTTAATTT